>CM031865.1:9173800-9311791 GCA_018697195.1 Certhia americana | reverse complement strand
AGAGAAAGAGAAAGAGAAAGAGAAAGAGAAAGAGAAAGAGAAAGAGAGAAAGAGAAAGAAACAAGGGAAGGTGTCAGTAGAACAGTGTCAATCCACAATGTCCTTGGAACCATTTAGGAATCTTCTGCAGGGATTTCAATGACACCAGAAGAGAAATCTCTGCATAATGAGTTACCACACAGAGAAACAAACAGCCTCACTTCGAGCAAATTATTTGTCTCTCCTGCTTAAAACAAAGCAGAATTCAGGATAAGTTTAGGATCTATACAAAGGGGCAATAGTGCAGCAAGACACACAGCATTCAAATATAAGGCTCAAGGCTTCAAAGAAACTGCTTTCTCTTCATGAGTGAGTCCTGCTGGCTATTTCCTGCTGAGGCAAAAGCAGTGTGTTGCTCTTATCCCACATTCTTAAGGAAGTGCTAAATGATTGTGTTATACTGGGAGCCACTGCCCAACTCTTCCTTTAGGGTCGTTATGTGTAGAGGTGATCATGATTGGCAGGGCAGAAGAATTGAAATGAACAGAAACACAGTATTTGTGTGTGTGTGTGTGTGTGTGTGTGTGTGTGTGTGTGTGTGTGGTACTTATATTAGTCAGTAGGTTGGATTTATCTTTAAAATCTATTAAATTGATTAAAATGTTTATTCCTATAAGAAAATACAGCTCATGTTCCTTTAAAGAACTGTGATATAAGAAAACAGGACTACATGCCTTGAGCTAATGTATTTCTGATTTATGCTATTGTCTAAAGCACAATCAGAGAGCAAAGAAATGAGACATTTTAAAAGCTGCTGAGCACTGGAGATGTGCAAACAGCTCTAGGTTATTTAGCTGAGTTTTCTTGATTGATATGTAGGGGAAACACATTGCTTAAGGAGTCTGCAGCTCCCACTCACAATCATTTGGTGGGCTACTCTGTAATAAAACACTCTGAAATCTAAATGCCAAACCCAAAGTGAAGCATCACCAAACCCCTATGTCAGAAAACCCCTGCCAGCTATCTTAAAATCTATTTCTTTTTTAAAGTATAATTGTCTTCTGCTTGCGTATGAATGCAGGTTCGTTGATATATAAAATACTGATTTCAGCTACTTCCACAATTAAACATTTTCATCTCTGTTACTTAAAAACAAATAGTAGAATTACAAAGGTTTCATTGTATTAGCACCCTGAATGTGTTTCGGTTTCACATTTTGATAAAGGTCCTCAATCACTCTGAGAACTGCAAAGAATCTGAAAATTCTACCAAATGGAATCAGGAACAATTTTGACAAATTGCTTTATTTTGCTTAATTTAAGAATAAAGGCATAGACACTTATTTGAATAATGCTGTGTCCTGAGGCCACTTAAGCACATGAAAAAATTTAAATTAGTTTGAAGTATCTGCTTTCCCTTACCTGGAGTGGGGTAGTATTTCCTCTTACAATTGTTATTCCACATCAAATGTTGCCAGGGCTGCAACAGAACATGAGGAAGATTTTGTTCTCTTTTATGATGGAAGGCTTGGCAAGTATCAGATGCTGCTGGGACCATGGATACCCTGCTGGGAAATGAAATACTCTTCCATCTTGTGCTATTTAACAAAACAGTGACCTGTCCTAAAAGTCCTGCTTTCAAGGACACTTCAGGAAGGAACAGGTATATTGAAATGAAATTTCAATGGTAACACAGGCAAAAACATTAACTGTAAATCAAAGAATCTGTGTAGTTCAGCCTGCCATGGGGCTCTGACTGCTCTGAAGTTTCATGCCATCTTACCAGATTTATAGTGATATGACTGGGTACAGAGTCAGACTTGCCATCTCTGATCCATTAAAATATGCAGGCACATGATTTTCAACTTCAGAAGTCCAAGTGCCCTCTTTCAGAGACAAATTCATCCCTGATGGTACAAACTTCAGTGATTCTGCTGACTTGTAGAGCCTTTCCCCATTTGCTCTATTGTAAGTGGAGTGATTGTGACTTTAAACTAGTGTAATTGGGAGTAAAACTTGTCTTTTTAAGTCTACTTCTATTTTTAAAATCTTCTCTGTCAACTTTCATGAGGTCAGATGTGAAGATGAATTTGTTGTTTAAGCTTCTTCATCCTGCAGGCAAAAAGCTTAATCATTTTTTTCTACTGACCTTGTCTTGTCTAAAGATGAGTCAATGAATCAAGTTATGAATGATATATCATGAATAAATGATTTATACTGGGTCAGATCAAATATGATGTATTACTTAGGTCCTTGAGTATTATTGCATATAAAGATTTATCCGAAGTGTCATACAATTGGTCAGGGAGAGAATTCTTAAGTCTTTTTACATCCTCTTTGGGGAAAAAAAAAAAAAAAACAAAACATGAAAAACCCTCCAGTATTCTGTTCTCTGACTAGAGAAATCTATCTCGGCAAAACAATCTCTGTCTTTGACAAAGACATAAGAAAGAGAGTCCAGCAGTCACCAATGCCCCAAGCATCCTTGCACTTCTCTTTCCTAGCAATCTCCCTTTGCCTTAGTCCCACTATGTACAGCACAGGAAAACAGAAATCCTCTTTAGGTGGGAAGGGTTCTGTGACACTGACCAGCTGACAGCCCCCAGGGCAATCATACAACACTGCAATTTATTTTCATGTAAAATTCACAAGACTGAGTTTTTCCTTCATCAATTTACTTACGTGATCAGAACAACTTTCTGCCTTAGCCTTCATTGGATTGATTACTCATTATTGATTCCTGACAGTATTGGAATGACAAACACCTTCTCTGACACATGTTTCTCCAAAAAGGATTGCATTGCAGCAGTAGCCAATGCTCCCTCTTAAGAGATTTTATTAAAGTAATTACAGACTTGGAAATAGTTCCTTATGTGGGCTGGACTGGAAATCCCTGGAGTGTGTTGGCTGAGGCCTGGCCATAACTCTCTCCAAAGAAAACTGGTGCAGAGAAGCCATTAAAAAAGCTCACTAAAATATTATGATGGAAACAAAAAAAATGATCCATTAGCCCTCTCAGCTTCCTGCTGTTCCCATTCTTGCTCTGTAAATCTGGTGGCTTGTGGCTTCTCTTTCCCAATGTATTTAACTCTCCTTCCCAGTTACCACTAATTCCAACACTTCCAATACTGGGAAGGACCTTCCAGCCACCACCAGATTCTCACCTTAAAATGCCACCTGTTCTATGTCTACTTAATGAGTTACCCATCATAGTCAGTTATTTATTTTTATTTATTATAAAATCATAAAGTGACAGGCATCAGCACACGCAATCTGAAGCAAATTAACATATTCTGAAAAAGTTTTTTTTCTCAGAAATCTTAATAGATGACAGAAAAGTTGAGTAAATATAATCATTCTGACAAGAAAGAGTTTGTCTTACCCTGACCAGTTTGTAATTGCACATGGATGGTGAAGGCCTCATGGAAATAAGAGCAAAAATGTGAGAAATTAATAATCTGTCAAATATTTTTCACTGTATTGTTACCAGAACTAAGTACCTGCAGTTTACAAAGCTGCATCAAATTGCACAGCCTAGAACCAACTCCTTGGATGGCCAGCAAAGCAAGTGAGGCAGAATCCTGCCAAACTAAAAATGTATTGTTAGAAGGTACAAAGCTGATTAAACAAACCCCACAATGTTGCAACCAGTCACTGCAAATTGTTACCACTAAATCCAAGAATGAAGCATCAGCAAAGTGAGCCACAGAACAAGTTAAATTCTTCATAAATTAATAAAAATGTTACATGCCATGAACTTATGTATTGGATTTTCTTAGTGTAAAAAGAATTATTTCAAAAGATGCCTTTTTATTTTAACTGCTACCTTCTCTGCTATTTTATAATAGTGAATGATAATGAAGTTGTCATTTTCCATACAGGATAATAAATTTCCTTGCTGTGAATACAAGGCTATTCCTCACTCACAGGGCCCTGATTATGTTGTGCTAGGAGAGCATGACAAGTGCTTTATGAATGGCACAGTCCTGAAAGTGAACTCAGTCAGTGCTCATTAGAGGGTCATCCTCCTAGAATTTGAAAAAGTGAACTTCATGTGTGGGGGTATTTCTAATTTTTCACACTCACTGTGTAAGTAACACCTGCACATCAAGGTCTCCCAGCATAGTTCTGCATCTTCATTTCAGTTAAAGCAGTGATCTTTCACTCTAGGAAAAGCAGTGACACATGACATATGTGGAAACTTACTCGCATAATTTGTCCATCTTTCATACACAGTCCCCATGCTGACAAACACCTGCCTGTCACCCCAGCTGGAGACAAATCCACCCCTACGAATTCCTGCACTGAGGTTTTTTATTATTCAGAGGGAAAACACAGAATTACTGTTAGAAACGTCAACTTGTTTGTGGTAGATGCAGATGGCAATCTTCTTTTTTTTGTCCTTCTTTCTCTGGATGCCCTATTCTAGTCTGGAATATAACAGCTCATTTCTGATGGTATTATACATTTCAGTGTCTGAATAGTCACAGGGCAGTGATCTTCTCTCACGTTACAACCTGCACATATCCATGCAGCTTGGACTGAGACCAGTTTTTAAACCTAAGTTTCTCCCTGTGTGCTATGTAACAATCTCTACAGGTTTATACTATCAAAGAAAAAGCTTTTCTCACTCATTCTGACTACTCATCAATATTGACACAATATTTATCCACTTGCTCTCACTCCAGATACTAGCTCTTAAACTTTCATTCTAAATTGCATAACCATGTGAATACTTCTGCTGTTTTAAGTTTTATATTTTATATTCCTGTATTTTCAGCTTTCATGGCTAATTTTTGCTTATTCCTTCCTCTTCATGCAGAAGATACACAATTCTGATGGGGCACTGTGCTCATCATCTTCCTCTCCCATCAGAGCTCGGGGACACAGGACACTGGATGAACTGATTTGTATGATACAAAGGAAAAACAGGTAACTGTGCAAGGGAATTGTCCAATTTTAAGTTCAATGCTTGCTGTTAAAGCAACAAATGTTCAAAGAAAGTAGGCATTGGCATGGCATTTGTTCTGATGTGTGTTCTCTTTTGGCCAGGAAAACTAACCCTGGGATAATTCCTCTCTGGCACAGCACTGACCTCACTCAAATCCACCAAAGGTGAGTAGGAGGCAGTGAAACCTTTCTGGGCTCCTCTTGAAGTGAGATAGCCAAGCAGTGTCAGAAACACTTCTCTTTGTTAGAGCTGAGCTCCCACCAGTGATCAGCCCTTCCCTTGATGTGAGCTGACAGCCTCACGGGAGGCCCCTTGGTGCACAACACTGGAGATCCATCCCTGAGCCTCTGTGCCCAGAGCAGGCCCATCAGCACAGACACTGAAGTTTGCAAATAAGGTCAATGGACTCTTCAAGGTCACTGTACTGAAAGAAATCTTTGCTTTGGTGCCTTTGGGCATCTGCCTCAACAAAGGCTTTTTAAGTTCAGGTATTTACACCCAGCTCACCTCATCCAGCACTGGGAGTATCCATTCCAGTTCTCACCTTTTGGAAGGAAATTGTGATCCAGTTCCTACTAAGCATCTTAAGATCCATTGGCTCCCAGCACCTCTCATCTGATGGGATGAACTGCTGGTGCTGCAGTGCACTCAGAGCAGATTCTGAGCTGGGCAAACCGGCACCAGAGTTGTTTGGAGAGAGCCAGTCCTCCATCCTGTACTTTCTGGTGCCTAGTGCATCAGAACTGCCTTACCAGCCCCTGCCTTTCCCACTTCTGGCCCTCAGGACTTCCAACCCACTGCTGGTCCCACCAGAACCTGGCCAGAATCTGTTTCTGCTCCTTAGCTCCTGCTCATCAGCCAGGTCAGAAACACTTCACTGTGGCAGTGTCAAATTATTCATTATTTCACTCCCGTGGTTACCAAACCTGCACTTCATGTAAAAAGCAAATGCCTTCATAATTACATGCTCCTATATACCTGAATCCCACACGGATCTCTGTGCTATGACTGGGTGAGAAATACATTTCCTAATGCCATGGCAATCTCAAGGTTAAAGAAATCAGTGAAAAAGATTGTATATATATAGCTCCAATCTCTTGGGAAATTCTCTGTTCTATACCAAGACAGACTACCTGGAATGCTTATGTGTTAAATATATATTTTTTTTAAAATTCCTGCTCAGATAGATCCTTGGTGAAAGAGGATAATGGTCTGATCTCCTAATCAGAGCCACAGAGGAAGGTATTGGTGCCCAGGCAAAACCCATTTTGTTTCAGTGGCATTTCTCATCAGTATTGACTTCCACAGACCAATCCACAGGAACTGAAAATGAGGGACTTACCTAAAATTGTTGGGGGCTTTTATTTTCATGGCACAGGTCTACATGGCTTAAAGGAAACATATCCTGAAGGAATATTTTTCACAAATTAGTCTTTAACATTACATGAGATATTCCAGTCAGAGATGCACTTTATAGGGAGTTAAATTATCAAATGAGGTTTACTATCTAGCCATATTAACAAGGTATTCCTTTTATTTTTCCTTTCAATATGGTGAACAGGAAAGCAGTTTCAAATCAAAACCCTAAAAAATTGGAAATAAAATTTGGAAACAGACATTCTTTTACAACTGCACTATTTCATTACACCTCTCAAGTCCACTGTAAGCACACAAAACCCTCCAAGTTCTCATATAATATAAGCAAAAATGGAATTCATACTTTCATGAGCTAAAACCCATCTTAAAGTCTCTAGACCTCTGAACTACAGGAAAAAGCCTGATCATCTCAATTTCATATAATCTGAATATTACATATAATCAAGATTTTCAGAACAGAATGATTTCTTTCTTCAGATAACACTGAGGCTGTTCAGTAGGTTTCTTTTATATATTTTAGGAGTCTCACCCTGAATACTGTGAGTTTGACCCAAAGTCTCTGACTAGTTTTCAAAACCTTTGTTCTCGAAAAATACAGGGACAATTTCTTCCCTCCTGAAAAACCAATTACATGAATATCTGGCTTTTCTATATACCAGCACCTAAAAGTGTAGATCATTCAAAGTTTACATGCCAGTAAATTATCCCATCTCAGCTTCTGAGGTTCTGTCTAGCTGTTTTTTTTCCCTTCCTTGCCTTTCTCCTTATTCCCATTATGCTTTAATGCCCTGGGATCTCCATTACTGAATCAGCAGCTTGAGAGGCATATGCTACAGCTTACTAGCAGAACCAATTATAAATAAGAAAGAAAAGCAAACAAAACCCCCAAATGAATATAATTCCAAGGCATTCAGTGCAATGTACATTTTACACATCTTCATATTCCAGTTTAATTTCTGGCAAAAATGTAACTATGGAAAAAAACGTTGTCTAACTCACTCTGCTTTCACAAAATGCCTCTTATTGAATTCCAGCCCCCAGTGCCTTCTGCACAAACTCCAAAAAACATATTCAGAGCTCAAACAAACAAAATGTGCTTCTTAATCAAAGTATGTAAAATCTACTTAATAGCCAACATTCTCTTTTTATTGCACTATGCTATAAAAATACAAATTGATACAAAGTAAACTAATTTTGCAAATAAGCTGTTTTATTCAGACTCAACATTCTATAAAGTGTTATAAAAATCAACCTTTCATTGCACATTTCCACATAACATGATATTTATTGGTTTTCAGAAATCACTGCATCAAGTTTGTATTATTTCATGGACAAAAAAAAGAGCAGTTAGTTAATATTCTGCACTGACTAGCTATCATTTTTGGCACCGTGATTTTACTAGGTGAGAATGTAGAAGTAGATGGAATGACAGAGTCATCACTCAGGCGTCTCAAATTCTGTGTCAAGGCTTGATAAAGGTAACACAACTTGACAGCTGCTCTTTTGCATACAAAAGGCAGAAATACTTGCATATTCCATCTGAGTAGGTAAACTCTGCAAGGTGCTACCGACTAAAACCCACCAGTTTTGCTGAAACCAGCAGGGACACTGGTAACAGCACCTGAGCATTCATCTCACAGGTACAATGAGGACACACAATACATTACCACACACCTGGGGACAAATGCAATGCTAAAATCTGCCCTTACACAGAAGAATATTATTTTCCACACCTTGTTAAAACCCCCAAAAGTATCTGTTTCAAGAATCTTAACTTGTGCTTGCTCACACTGTATGCAAGCAGTTAAGATGCCTGGACATGAGACATTCCCTGAATTCAACACAGTTCCTCTGGATAGGGAATCACATTCATTTTCTATTTGTCTCAGAATACCAAATCACAGTATGTGTGATAAGAGTATGTTGAATATTAACTCATGTAAACTGCAAATGGAAAACACAGGGAATTTGTGTTCATCTTATTTGCTCTAAGTATAAAATATGAAGGATCTCATCATTTCCCCTCTAGTGGATTCATATACTACAAGATGTTTCAGCTGCTGAGAACATGAAATGAGACTGCACGAAAAAAAACAGGCATTATCCAAAAGTATTTCATAATCCTCAGTGTACAGGCTGAAAACATCAAATGTCTAGGAAGCCCTTGCCAGGTATTTTATTTACTTTTTTTAACGATAGAGGTATCAGCAGTTTCCACAGCAAGTTCACCAAAAATTCAGACCCACCCACCTCTCCTTGGGTCCCTCACACTGGCATCAGGACTGTGCTGCACAAAAGCAAAGTGGAGCTCCAAGGGACACTAATTAAAAACTGGAAATGCACTGAGAGCTCAGGTATTTATTGTATTGCTCTATCACCAGCATGGTCAGGGGAGTACAGCCTTAAATGGCAGAAAATTAACAGGTCTCTGCAAAATGACTGAAAAAGTAAAAATTCTCTTCAATTAGTGCCTCG
Organism: Certhia americana; assembly: GCA_018697195.1. NCBI lineage: Eukaryota > Metazoa > Chordata > Aves > Passeriformes > Certhiidae > Certhia > Certhia americana. Next base: position 9,303,010 of record CM031865.1, on the reverse strand, counting down.
AAGTATCAGACTGCACACCTACAGCACTGCATGGTAAAGGCAGCCACTCTAGGATATAATATCATATATAGTAACAGTCAGTAAAGGACCCTTTTCCAAAGACCATGCTTTGAAATTCCACTCAATCCTATCAAATAATCCAGGAATGATCAGACAAGGTGTTGTTACACTGCCTGAACATTTGAGAAGTGATCCATAAACATTAAAGGCAGCACACATTTAAAAGAAAAATAAATACCAAGATTTCATTTTCAAAGACTTGCTGGAAAATTAGAGAGAAGCAGCTTAAATAAAAGCCTGTTATTTTTCAACCAAATGGATTAGGCAGATAAGGAAGCATATACTACATTTACACAGCAAAACTGTTGTTCCACACCTTTATTTTGATTGAATTTCTTAAATTAAGCCCTTGTATTAATTCCAATTTGTGAAATTTATAAAAGTATGTCTGCATTAATCCAACATTCGTAATAGATATAAAGTTAATTCTAGATTATATCACTTGTACATACACATTCATATTCTTTTTTACTTAATGCTGACCAAGAGACTCCCAATTAAAAAAAAAAAAAAATAACAGTCTTGCTTGTAATAATCTATGAAGAGAGATTAAAGAAAACAGACTAAACAGAAATAACTGATCTTCTGATACCAAATCTTTTGGGAAATTCCATGAATAGTGGCCAAATTCTGCTGACCTTGCTCCTGAGAGATAGTACTCTGGTAAGCAATTGTGGTAAAGTCAACCCTGTTGAAAAAAGCAGTGCAGTAAGGTCAGTAAGACTGAGAGGCAAGAGAATGTTTTTTGTAAATCCACGCAGGTGTACATTTTCTCCAGTTATGACAAGTGTGGATGAGTAATAGTAGAAATAACCAGCAGCAGTGGGATTATAATTAGGAAAAACCAAAGGCTTAACAGCACCATAGTTTTAGTAAACATGCAGTCCAATTTAGATATTTTTAAAGCCTTTGCTTCCCTGATGAGTATTCGCTATTCTTAGGTGCTTTCTAGGCTCAAATGTGCATGTTCAAGTACAGCTTTGTGCATGTGGCTTTAGTCCTTGTCATCCTTAATAATGTAAAACATTGTGGGACAGCATAATTCCACACACAGGTTTGGCATGTAGCCAACATGTAGAGAATGCTGGATGGCTCCTGCAAGGTCAGAGAAATTCCGTGCTTAAATACTGCCTGTTTTGTTTTGTAGACAGGTAGTACCAATTCTGATTCTTTGTCCATAATTTCTTATTCATCCAATCTCAGAACTGGATTCAAATAAACTTCAAAAGTTTATTTCAAAACTTTTAAGACTAATACTGCTACTTTTGAGGGAATTTCCTGGTCCAGACATTAGAGAGAAAGAAGACAGGGAAAAAAATCTGTTTCCATTCAGTCAAGCTATAACTGAAAACCTGCTGCTTCCATGTACTCAGAAGTGAATACTTTGAATTTAACAGATGATGTCCCTTTACATTTTATCCACCTGGATCTGAGCAGGACTTTTCCACCACTTTCAGCTCTTTATTACGGTCATCTGTACCAGGAATAATAATTTAAACTTGAGGGAGGTGAGCTGAGAACTGAATGGGGAACAAAAGGCATGACTGAGATAAGAGAGAGAAAAGAGGGAGATTAACTTGGTGGTTGGCAAATTACAGGGGAGCTTAAGAAATGATAAGGAAGCAGAATGGAGACAGAAAACTAGTGGGAATGGCTGAGGAAAAGGTGGTGAGGATGGGAAAAATCATCACACTGCAAAAAGATGTGAGAGAAGGTGAATGCAGGGGATTGGAGAAGGTGGTGTTAGAGGGAGAAAAAACAGCCAGATGGTTAAAGCCTCACAAAACTATCACTGTATTGGTATCCAAGTAATTTTTATCATTATTATAATATGTAATAGATCACAAATATGTTTGCATTCTATATTTGAGACATTTATTTATGCTACTGGAGACCCTATCTCAAATTTTGCAGACTCAGAGCTCCGAAAGACGACACCTTACTTTGTTTGGAACACTAATAGAACTGTACAAGGCTGTTTTCCAAACTCAGGTCCCAGGCATCTTGACATGAGATTTTTTGTTTCCTATCACTCACTTTTCTGGGACTGGCGTGACACTGCTAAAACGTTACTGAGTGGCAAAGGAAAGAATATCTCCCACACCCAGCTTGCTTACTGAGACAATGCCAGAGGTGCCCACCTCTGAGTGACAAAGATAACTGCTCCCAGCACAGGGAAATCGGAACTGCTCCTTGGAGAACGCAGACTAGACACTTTTATAACATTTAGCAGCTTTTAAAGCCAGAATGGGCCATACAATTATTCTGCCTTCCTCTGCACTCAACACAAGTCACAGTAAGCCCCTAAAGTTTGGGTAAAGTAGATGCATTTATAGCTACACATGTCCTGATGGGAGATTTCCCTCCCTGCATTTTCTAATGCATCTTTAGTTCTCCATCGGCCTCCTGAAGTACAGAGAACTCCCATGACTGGGGACCAGGGACTGTATAAAAGACCTCAAAAGATAAGGACATTAGCTTCTATGACTTAAAAAAATAACTTTATGGCTTAAAGGAGAAATCTCCTCATACAGACTTCCCAACACATTATACCTGTGAAATCCCAGAGATGCTGTCTGAGAGTTTGTGCTAACTGAAACGAAACCATCATTAATTGCAAACCTTTTGAATGCTTGCCATTAAACTAATTACAATAATTTAACAACTCAGAAATATAGGGAGAAATTGGGAGGAGGAATGAAACACTTTCTCTGTGAGGCTGACCATGCACTGGAACAGATTGCCCAGAGAGGCTGAGGAGTCTCCATCCCTGGAAGGTATCCACAAATAATCTGAACACAGTCCCTACTGAGAGGCTGTTTTTAGGTGACCCTGCTTGAGCAGGCAGGTTGGAATAGCTGACCTCCAGTGGTTCCTTCTGTAATACCTGAGATTTAACCTTTCCTCACCTATGGTTGCAAGAACTGAGGTCAGCTGCAGGGCCTCCTTTCACATCCCTAGACTGAAATACTTTCCTTAAAGGTGAGGCAGTGCAAAGTGTTTGCTAATTTTTTCACGTAATTATTTACATCTATGTTTATGTAGATGTATCATATCCTTGCAAGTAAATTAATGTTTCCCCAGCCTTTTGAAGATCTAAGGCATTTGTGCGTTTGCATATTCACACAGGTACTATTTTCTTGGATGATAAAAACAATTCACTGCCTTTTTTAAGGTTAGTACTCAAAATCCAGCTCACATGTACTTTTTATTCATCTGCCTTGATTGTGCTTTAGCTTTTTTATGGACTCTTTAAAATACATACTAATAAAACCTTATTGGCTTTTTATTATCAACTGTCTCAACATACAAATATTGCAGGCTGCAGGGCTTTTCTGGTCACTGTGAGCATGATTCTAGATTAAGCAGCAATCAATGCATTTGTTATACTGTCTCTGGCAATTGATGCTTCTGAAAAGCTAGCACATTTTTAGTATCATTCAGGACATTTGCAACCTTACTTCTGCCTTTAAGGGCACCCTGTTTATTCCAGTAGAGCATAGGAATGAAGTCAATCTGGGTAAACTGCTATGATTTATTAACACCTTCCTTTAGCTGATGTTCCACAGCTGGTTGGGCAAAACCCCTATGTTAAAAGCACACTGGGTACTTAGGACCTTAACTTGGTATAAATTCCTTGAAGTCAATAGGTAGGATTTAAAAATCAATGGCAGGATATGGCTCAAAAGTGCTTTTTTCCCAAAGCTATAATGGTACAAATATTATCACTGAGCACTCACTTATATGCAAGATCTGAGCATTGAAATAAAAGCCTACAGAAGATCTACAAGAGTGAGATGACATTGAAATCAATGCATTAAAGTCCCTAAATAGCTCATCTGATTCATCTCACCAACAAGACCATCTGATTGTCTCTGGAATAGGCAGACATTTACAATAGCAGTGCTTTTCTAGTACAGTACTTTGAAGTCTGCTATTTTAGACGTGGTTGCAGAAGGACATTAGTGAGAAAACAAGATAAATATTTTATTTTGGAATTACAGGGTTGGGAAATCATCCATGAGGGATATTGCTTCCACCAGATTTCACTGATTTTGCTGAGTACACTCTGGTTGCATTAGAGGTGGGTTTGGTGGAATATTCTAAGGATGAGGAAGTAGTTACTAAATTCACCTGGTTGGGGTGAAAGGTGTTAATCTCTCTTTTTGGTCTCCTAATGGCACCTGACCCCTTATCATTTAATACTATTGAGAGCTCCACAGTAAGGCAGCACTCTAAAGAAATTGTATCTCTTAATGAACTGTTGGAAGAGTGGTCCCTGTCACAAATACAAGTGTAGCATGCACAGCACATCCCAAAGTCCCCAAAATAAACATACAGTTCAAATGTGGACATTCCAACCACTTAAATCTTACAATAATAAAAACTAGGCAAACAAGGGGGTGAACCTACATCATAAACAATGTTACTCTCCAGAAGTCAAATTCTCTCTGCACTAAACAGAACTGGGAGCAGCATTAGCATCATTGACTTCTGCTGATCAGATGCCAAGGAAAGTTAGGAGATAATGATGTCCATGCAGTCCCACAGATTGGTGCTCACCAAATTCCCACTGCAGAGGCTGCTGTACAACTGCACAGCTCTGCCTCTGTTCAGGCCCAGGGGGCTTTTGCCCACTATTCAATCACAATTTGTGCAGAAATGTAGCAACAGCACAGCTGTGTGTACCCAGAGCTGGGCTATTGACTGGAGAGACCCCTTTGTGAAGGACTTTGGAAACAGAAAACCAGAAACAAACCCGTAAACAGTTCATTTCTTGCTATGTGAACTTGAAAAAGTTTTTCACCAAATTGTGCACTCAGAAATTTTCCTGAAGGCAATTTTTAAACATTAATACAGACCATTTTTTTCCATTTTTATTGCAACCTGAAATGTTCCTATAATGTATCCATGTCTAACTGGGTAACAATACATTTACCATTATCATCAAATAAATTATATTTAAATTCTAAGTATCTATATAAAATAATTATTTCAGCTCTATACCTAGAACCATTTGAGACTGTAAAACCCAAATAGGACTTAACAATTCCAACTGTTTATATTATTAAGACCTGAAGTCCTCAAAAGCATTTAGCATCCCCTCAGAGGACACTGAACCTCCTGATCCTTTCATTCACAGATTACCTTGGCCAACAGGCAATCGTGTGATTAGAGCTTTCTACCAATGGAAAAACAGATTTGCATTTTAACTCTGCAATGTGCTTCACCAGCTTGTGCCTCCACACTTGAATTCCTGGTTCTACAGCAGGGAATGTATGTTCTAAATATATGTTTTCCTTGTGTTTTTTTGACAATGACCCAGGTCCTAGATGCCAGACCTGATGGAATGATCCAGTCTGGAATAGCGGGTGGTGTGGCAAAGAGTGATGGAATCCTAAAACTCTTCCCAGGACTTCAAGTCTTGCTTTTATTTACATCTCGCTGGAAATTTAGAGACCTTGAAGTGGAATGTTTGGGGAATATTTGGTGAATATTTGTAAGGCCTCTAGCCTTACAAAGACTAGGCAGTTCTTCAATTTAACATAAACATTCAAAGCATTTTTGTGCAAGTGTAATTACCGATTCACACTTCTCAAATAATTTGAAATCATCACAAAAATTTCCTCTCCAAGCAACATTAGATAAAACAACTCTTTATTTTCATACAGAAATGGAAGAATCAATGTTTATCTGTATTCACAGAACTGAGGTATTTATTGTTCCACAGGAGTAAAGGTGTTGGATTGCACCCCTAAAAGTGTTCTGTGCATTTCCACTCTGGTGCTGGATACCCATGGAAATGACACATCCTTGAACTACTTACTCTGAATGGAGTAAGGAAGAAGGTGAGCTTGCTGAAAACATTAAGAAACAGATTTTTCTGACAGAGGAAATCTCCCCTGGGTGCACACCTGGGGTGTCTCAGAACCAAGGCTTTGGCACACCGCAGGACGTGCTTGGAACTTCGCATGATTGAGCTCTTAATCATAAAAACATATTTTACATACAAAAATACAGCAGATGTCCTTCCAAAATTCATCTCTGAAGTGTTATTCCCTCTCTTTAGGCTTTATACATTCAGGAACAGACATCTGAGATACATTGTGAACAGTGCAAAATACTGTTTTAAATTTCTTAAACCACGTGTTGCAGTACCTTTAAGCGCCAGCTGAAGGAAAGGCTGAGAAAGGTTTGATCCTCAGAGCAATTCTGGTCCAAGTCGAATTTTGTTTAGTGAGTTGTAAACAAATGTCTTAAAATGCAGAGAATCCTCTCATTTCTTTCCAGCTAAGGTAGTCTCAAACACATCAAGTCCTGCTTTGAAGTAAACCTGAGCTGAATTGATGCTGTTCAGCACCTCTGACAAGGCTGTTAGAATGGTCTCATTTGACTGATGTAGTTTGTAGTGCTCCAGTGCCTCCAGCAGTACTGAAAACTGGCTGGTCCTGTCATCTAGTCTGTAAAGAATATTTCTGAAAGAGAACAATGGAGAGAATGGTAAAATTTTCACTTAAAAACAATCCATCAGATGCCATCAAGAAACCCTGCAAGTATCAGCCCCAGCTTACAGATGATAAATATTATGCACAGTAAAGCTGACCCATGGCAGATTGAGAAACAAATGCATATTTATTATGCCTCTATACACTGAATCTATTCACTGAACTATGTGTACTTACATTGGAGCCAGTTACTAAATCCATCAAAGAAGTATCACATTCCTCTTTGACCGTTCAAGATTTTATTCAAAAGCATGAACCTAGACCTATCACACCCCTCATGAAGGATTTTGTGTCTCAGATGAATACCATTTATTCCCCTCTAAAAAGAATTTGGTTATTGCTGTGAACCCTCAGCACAGGCTTTGTTTTGTTTTTGTTTTTCTATCTGCTCACGTTATTTATTTCACACTTAAGAGGTGAAATTCCAGCTGCATTGAAGCCAATGGTAAAACTCTCCTTGCCTTCAGCAGAGACTTTATTTCATCAATAATCCTTTGTGGTTGCACAACAAGAGTAACCCATCTTTAATGTCCCATACTAGAGGAAAGAAACAGCACACACAGCTAAACCCTTGTGGAACAAAATCTGTGTTTTCCAGTAATATCTGCAAAGAATTTTAATGCTCTGTAGAAAAGCAGATGCAAGAGTGTTGTGTGATGCCTTGGAAATGTTATCTGTATGAGGTGTGGAAGCTCAGAATTCAAAGCTAGTCAGTGATTTTTAGTGGGACTCTTTGAAGCAGGCTATAAATGTTCTCCAAAAACAGGTGTAATCATTATACTAATTAGAAGAGCACATAAATATCATAAATCTCCACCCAGGAGCTCCTTTGATTGCAAACAGAAGTGAATGAAATTTGAAACAGGAAAGTTACAGTGATTTGGTGCAGGAACTTATCCATAAATACAGGACAGGTGTTTAGGGCAGGGGAGAAGCTGTTTGATGGAGAACCCAGCAAGAAACTGGACAACTCACACACTCTGTTAGTAACCTAATGGCATGACAGAACAGGCCAAATGGCAACTCCAAATCAGTAATAAAACTGTCAAGTTTATTTACAGAGGACAGATGAAAACAAAAGTGCATCTTACAATTTACAGAGGACAGATGAAAACAAAAGTGCATCTTACAATTCTGTGAATCACTGAACTGCAACTCTGCCTGGAGGAAAGGTAACAAAGTAGCCCAATGAATGACACCACAGAACACCCACAGTCTTTTGCCATCTTTTTCAGCTTTAAAAAACGTTTTGAATGAGGCTATTTTTTTCAAAGATATGAAATAGCTCCTGTCCTCATAAGGCAATTTTTCAGTCTATGTTTTTAACCCCCAATATTGGGTATACATCCAAACCAGTGTGCATCCAGCATGGTATGCATCCAGCAGTGTGCAGAAGGAATGATTTTTTCATCCCCTGACAGTTCAAGAGGTCTGCAATGCAATGCATTGGAGATCTAAACAGAGGAGGGAAGAGGGTTTGAATCCAGCACTGCAGCAGAGAGGCAGTTTAAACAATAGGTCATCACTGACATAGCCCATTTAGACAGAAACAGGTTGGGAGTATGTGCAAGAACAGCTCAGTGGGGACAGAAAGCTCCATCAAGAGGGCTGAAACAGGCAGATGTGGCAATAACTTCCTCAGCTTGCACTACAGCAGTCACAGGACCAACCCCCTGCTTCCTTGTCTCGGAGCTGATGCTGCTGTTCCCTAACTGTGGTGCAGCTCACACCCAAAGGTGACTCGAGTTACCTCATGGGCTGTCCCAGAGCTGTGTCTCTGTGACACAGGAAATGAAAACCGTGTATGTTGAGAACCAGAAAAATTCTTGGTTGGTTGGTTGGTTGGTCTTAAGATGGGCTGTGCTATGGGAAATACTGCATTTTTCCAAGCAGGGATTGATTTTACTCCCTCAGTTCAGGGACTCCTGCTGAGATCAGTGCAAGCAGAACCAGGCTTTTGAAGAACTCTCCTCTATAGTTCCTGTAGTTCACAGGGAGAAAGAAGCCTGCTCACAGCCCCTCAAACACCTCCAACAGCAAGGACAGTGCTAGAGATAATCATTTCTTTCTACCCTCAGGAGAGATCTCATTGCTGGTGGCCGGGAGAGTTTGACTGAGCTGGAATTCTACTCCAGATGCTTACAACACTGGTGCCCTGATCTGTATTAGGATCCCTCTATTCCTTTAGGTCAATTTACAAAAACATCATAAGACAGCAACCATCAGCAGAGCAACACTGACAGACTGCCAGGAACAACTCTAAGAGAGGATGGTCTGAAAATTGGAATATTTGGGGACTGCTAAGACTGTGTGTGTGGTGAATAGGAACAGACCTCATGTCCCATCATCAAATATGCTCTAAACAAGGCGCACAAGCTAAAAAGGATAGTTTATCTTGACATATAAGGGTAAATTTACTGCTGTGATTTTGGATTCCCTGGTGATTCCACACTACATAGGTATGTGATCCAAGTACAAACAAGTATTGCTAGTCCACCCCACCTGAATGGAGAGCAAATTAGTGTCTGATGAGAGCTTAGTTGTTTGATGAATGAGACAAGCAGTCTACTGTCATAATTTAAAAATATCTCAGCTTCTGAAATAGTAATATGACTTCAAAATAGCTGATTACACAGTACAACAGAACTTAATTTGTATTTTTATGTATGCAAATAATAAAAAGTACCATAATATAGCACCTGTTTTGTTCAAATTTTCTGCTAGGAGTTCTCACTGGAATCTTGTATTTTACAATTATTTATCTTTGCTTGGCAAGCCATGCCACCCCTTTGTCACATAAAATGAATTCTCTTTATGCATGTTCATGAGAGTCAATTTATACCAGTTTACTTCTTATCTCTGTTGAAGCTTCATCAAAAATGAAAGAAATGGTCAGTCCAGTTTAATACTTCCAAGCCTTTCCAAGTCAGAAAAGTGTTGTCATTAAAGATAACACAGGGACTGAAAAATAAACCCCAGTCATTTCATTGACACAAGGTATCACCATGTGCCTACAACATGCAGAATGATAGCAAGAGGCTTTAATTTACCCTGTGAAATGCAATTACTTAAACATTCCTTAACACAAATTGGTTTTGCAGCCTACACCTCTAAAACAACAATTCCAGTCTCTGGCCTAATTGCTTAAGTATCTACCTTCATCTTTAACTATTTTATCTTATAAATATAATTCACACAGTCAGCCTGACTCCCACAAAACAAAAAGACACTCCTGAACAGAAAACTGCAATACATTATTGATGACACTGATGAAATTACAACACACATCATTCATCCTAATGGGCTTGTTTCCATGACACATCCCAGTGACCTGAAAAGTGTAACACTGAGGTAGGAAACCTAATTAATAACTTCAGGCAATACTCCTGAAAGATATAAAAGGGCTACAAACAAAACAAGCAGCCTTAGCCAAGTAAAGAAACGATTAACAGAGCCTCTCCTAGAACTTTCATAAGTCCTTGGCAGGCCTAGGAACACGAGCACTCCTGACAAAAACAATGCCATTAAATGCTGTTTTACATAGCCACAAATAAGGAGGTACTGTCACACCCACCACACCAGAAGGAATTTGACAAATTCTTAAATGACAGATCACACTAGAAATGTATTGACTTTAGCACAACTTGAATATTAGAGCAACTGGGCAGTACAAGATGAAACAAGATTACCACATACATTATTCTTGTCACGAAAAACAATTTTTTAGCTTACAAGAAAATTTTGTCTGTAGGTAATGTAAAACACAAGATGAATTATTCAGGCACTTACAGACTCCTATCTAACAGCCCACGTTTGAGATTTTGAAAAGTAATTATTAAATCATTAGGACATGATGGCAAGTCTACTGTCCCACATGAAATGAGTGCAGGTTTTCTCTGTGGAATCACAGGAAAATTGTTTAGAGATAAATGCTGCGGGTAGCCTCTGTCTATTCCAGTTATAACACAATGTGCTATGACTTCAGCATCCTCACAAATTCAATTTTATAATTCCCTGAATTGTTTTTTCTTGCAGTCTCCAAGGGAAAAAACAAAAAGCAAGCACACCAAGCAAGGATTCTCAGAGTTTCCCTTTCTCCTGATACTGTTCAATTTTGAATGCACTTTTCTTACAATTAAGAGTCTGTTTTCATTCATGTTTGTAAGACAAAAAATATGAATACTTCGGTAAATACGTAAATGCACTCTAATAACAGTTATTTACATGTTGGTACTGCCAGTTCCATACAGTGGTTATTCATTGTAGGACATAAAAATATCACAAAATCTTTTCAGGAAACAGCACAAGGGGATTTATACTGGTTTATTTACACAAGTTTGCACCTCAGAAAATTTTGCAGAACATGCAGAAAGTTTCCTTTCTTCCTCTGGGATCCTTATCCTTTGATCTCCAACGGTTCTTCTCCTTTCCTCTCTTTTTATTTTTTAAACCTTTTTTTGACACCCACATGCAGTTTTGTTATCTTACCTATTTTATTTCACAGCAGCATTGTGGCAGAAGGTTTATAGATATAAAATTATAGCTGCTGGCTATGTAAGATTAGCTTTTATCAGGAGGAAATATATGCCCTGGTGAAGTGTTATTACACGTCATTAGAGCTGATCCAGAGGAACCCCACGTTTTTTTCCCTACAATCTGATTCCCTGCTGGACTGAATGCTGGAAGTCACCAGCTCTGGGGCCACAGCCAAGAAAGGTGGGGATGTGGCACCCAACCACTCAGGGCAACTCAGCTGTAAATGTCACCACCCCCTCACTGCCCTAAATCCCCACAAACCCAGCATGTCATTTCCAAGGATTCTCTGTTTGCAATATGTTGTTCCTAACTCTTGTTCCTTACACATCCTCTCCTTTTTTAAACATCCATCAACTGCCTTCCTTTGGTGCCCTCCTTTACAGGCTGCAAATGGTTTCTACCAATATATATTCCAAAAAGTGATATTTTTAAAATCATGAACACTCAGAGGTGAGTGTCTGCCTGAAAGGGATGTATTTGCATGTTATCAGCAGTTGATAAGCTGCAGGTAATCGAGATATCAAACCCAAATAAGGTCTAAGCAATTGAAAGGCATTTCAAAGGCATTGTTATGTGACAGTGGTAAACCAGATAAACTCTCTCTCCCTGTTAGATACGGATTTATCTTGCATAAAAGGCATTAGGACACCTCTAATTGAGTCAATTATGGCAAATGGAGCTTGTGGTAAGTGTGCATGAACAGAATCCTGTTGGGACATGGGACCACAAAGAGGTAATTATTCCAGGTTTGAGTACATTTCTGAGAGGTCAGTTTTAAATAGGGCTTCTTTAAAAAATTAATCTTTCAGCTCTGTGAAGTGTCTCAATGCTTGGCTTGACTGCCTGCCAAAAAAACAAAGGGAAAAAGAGAAGCCAAAATGGAGGAGTTTGGGTTACAAGATACATAATCTTTTATTTCCCTGCAGTTCTTTTTAAAGGTAAGGGATGCTCTGTTCTAAACACACTAATCTCTCACTGAAGGATCACTAAAGCCTATCCTAACCCTAACTCTGGCCTAAGTTTCAGCTTGATACACCTTGACAACCTTAAATCTTTGTGGGGGCCTTGAGTGCACCAATGCCAGATTCCAAAGCACATGTATGAGCACTCAGAATCCTAAAGAGAAAGCTAAAGGTCTAGTAAAGAATTTAAGCCAAGAAAGGTTGCTTGAGAACTTTTTTTATGACCAAAACTCAACATTCACAGAAAACATTCACTTTTATTTTTGTTCTGAAATGTAAGGAAACTATTCTTTTGATAGTTAAATATTTTCTGCCAACGGAAAAGATTGACATAAAGTAAAGCTAACAATGCTAAGCTTGATTTTCTTTTAATAGGACAGTGTTCTGCAATGGCTGAGAAAATCTATGAAAATCTATGAATCTATGACACCCTGTAGCCAAACTTTTTCACTTTTGTTAAATAAACAATAATTACCTCATGCAGGGATTGTTGCTATTTTTTGTGACTCTTGATAGCAAACAGTGCCTAGTATAATACATTATAACCATGAACAAATGGAAGCTGGCAACTTGAGGCAAGAAGTAGATCCTAAGAGGACTGATGTTCTGGAATAGCCGGGAATAAGAATAATGCAGCTAAGAAGCCTGACTAGCTTAAAGACTGAGTTTGAGAAAAATTAGGCTGCAATAAAGTATCTATTTGCCAGTGCTGAAGGTCAACATTACCATGCACTCACAGTTTTTCTCCTGGTGAAGATTTGCTGAGTTTAGGAGCTGATTTCTTTCTTGCTTTGAAGTTAACAAGATCAGGAGGTAAGGAGAATCCATCTACAGCTTCAACAGTACAGTATGACTTCACAGAAGTGAAACAAAAAAAATACAAATAGGATGCATTTGTTCTTCAGAAGTTGAAAGTCACTATTTATCACTACTAAAGAGCAGTCCTCTAATTAGGCATTATTTTCTCTAGGATTTTACAGAAATTAATTAAGCAACTTTATGCAGAAATTCCTGAAGAAGCCACAGAACCCACTATCAGAGTCTTAGCCACAGAGCTTCCAAACCCTGTATGCAGCTGATGAGAGAATGATGTTTACCCCATGGAGATGTAAAAATTCCTTGAAAATCCACCAGTGGAATTTCTGTGGTTCCTCAGAACAAGGACTCACATTTATACTTAAAAGAATGATTATGCATTGAACAAAATTGATATATCTGTATTTTAAAATGTGATTTGCTGGCAGCAACTGGTATGAAATATTCTTTGTTAAATTTCAAATAATGTAGCTGTTGGTAACAAATGTAAGCATGTTGTTCTTTGAATGATTTATGCCACACTTTGCTTTTCAAGTGAAAGAAACATATGCTTGAGTGAATAATTTGGAGGAAACTATCTGTCTTTTAAGGATGTCTCAGTCTGAAACACTTGAATTCAAAGCAGATGTGCTACTATTTTGAAGAACTTGAGGGAAGTGAATTAATAAAATTATTTCCAAATGGCTCACAGCTGATGTTCTGATGGCTTCATAGGGCTTTATATTTAGAAATCATGTAAAACATCCTCTTCCTAAGGAGGAATCCCATTCCTAAACAAAGGAGCATGCAGTGTCCAGTGCTTAATGCAGGAAACTGGCTTGACCTTGATCTCCAGTTCTGATCCTGACTGGGTTTATCACCCTAAATAACTCCATGCCATGTGACAGGAGACCATTACCACAGGTCATCATCATAAGAGCTAACGAGGGATAAAAGATTATGTCATAATACATAACACATCCTTAAAGAAAGACCTAAAGTTATTTCATTATTACCTTCAGTGGCAGGAACACACACAAAATTAACACTTCTTTTAAGTCCCAGTTAAGGTAATTTTCCTGTTAATGATCTCATCAACACATTTCTAAGCTCTATTGCCTGGGTAATATGCTAGTGGGGGAATATTGCATATTAACTATTTTCCCAATGAATTCCATTTATTTTTGTACCATATTCAAGGAGTGTTCTTGGCTAACTTTTCAACCATATAGGAGTGGTTCTTAGCTGGCATGATCAAAAATGTGGATTCATGTATTTCTTGGATTTAAAAAATGTTAGCAGTCCTATTGTTTATAATAAAGATAAATAATGTATAAAATATTAAGTTTCTGTCACAGTTAATAAATGATTCGGAATCTAATACTTTGTATAGCTCCCTGAGATCACAGTAATTTTTTTTTTTTCTGGAACTAAATATTCCTGCCCTATTTAGCACCGTAAGTGCAGACCAAGCAAGATCTGCCAGCAGGGGACACGGAGTGGAGCTGCATCCTAACCACAAGACTTGCTGGAGGTTGGCATGAGAGCTTTGCACTGAGCTCTCAGAACAGCTGTGGCAGGGCTTTTACAGTCAGCAGAACAACTGCTGTGAAACGGGCTAAAACATCCAGGAAGGACACATTAAAATAAATGGCATTTTACAGAAAAAAAACCAAAAACAACCCCACAAATAAAACCCCCAGTTGTTTTTTTTGGTTTTGTTTTTGTTTGTTTGGGGTTGTTTTTGTTTTTGTTTTTGCAAGGCCAAGATCATGCACATTCATGGGAAGCATGAAGAATATTATTTCCTCGACACAGTCTTGTCTTTAGGACAACTAATGCTGGGTTAAACTAAAATACAATAATATTTACTGAATCACAAACATTATGGGTGTGATGTAGGGTACAGAGAGAACTCTGCAAGTATACAAATCAAGCTTATTAAAAAGATGGAAGAAAATTCATGAGAAATACATAGAAGAAAAATGAATTAATATGTGTAAAACCAGGTTTCCCTTCATATCAAGGAAGTGAGAAATCTGTTTTCAAGCCATGACATAATCCCTGATTACAGAGGTTTTCTGCTTTCGCAGGTGTAATGAAAAGATTTTCATGTTCACAGTTTAAATAAGCTTTAAAGTCTGCCATAATTACAGCTCTGCAGATGGCTAATTCAGTAGTATTTATGCAGCAAATGCTCTTTAAATAGTAAAAATTTACAAGACAACAAATACAGTCATTAATTCGTGGCCATTACATGTATCAGTGATTCCAAAGCAAAAAACATCTCAATTGCTACTCAGATGGATCAGGTATTTTGAGGATGACTATCACTCACTTTATTGCACCTCCTCAGTATTAAGAAAGGGCATAATTCAGCATCGTTATCAGTCATGAGAAAAATAATAACCATAGCAGGAATTTGTAAGAGCACTTTCAACCTAAATGCTACTGATGTGTGCTGGGCTAAATGTGCTGCTCCACACTTACAATTGCAAAAACCACAACCACACTGCTCAAACACTAAAGTTCAAAGGAGTAAGGCAAAAGAAAATATTGGGTGTAAATAAATAAAAAATTTTGGGTGTAAATAAAAAAAAAATTTTGGGTGTAAAAAATACATTTGGGCAAATGCTTATCAGAGAGAAGGGAGCTGAACAACAACTGCAGAACTGAGGAACACCAGAGAAGGATTAGACAGGGAAACAAGTCATGCCACAGTTCATAACTCCATTTATAAGCCATGAAAAAAAACATAGGAGAAAAGGAGTTGGAAATTTTGAAAGATGCAAAATGTGGGGGTCTAAAGTCAGGTAGAAAATCATTACTGTGTTGGTAGACAAAAATTCATTTATCCTGACTGAGTGGCAAAATCTGAGGTACACTATTCGACAACCAGTACACAATTCTTTCCCTCTCCCCCAACATAAGTCTAGCATTGTATTTACAAATTGCACATGGCAGATAATAGAGACAGAACATTATCTACTGCTGCCAGCAAAACATGAATTATTTCAGTATTTCCCACACTAAGGATCATTGACACCGTATCAAATCACTCTCTGCTCCACATAATACAAAGCAGAACAATAAAAATACTCCATGCATTTGGTTCAGGTCAGTCAAAAAACATCTCAAATATTACTACAAAGGAGACAGGAATGTTTTCTACTTGAAGTCATAAATAAAGAATTCAAAATGTGAAAACAAATCTCCAGAGTTTATACAATGAGACAGAACTACTGTTTTTGGTAGAAACTCTGGGCTAGGGTTTTGTTTTATTTTGCAGGTGACATTGCACTCCAAATTTAGCCATGTTTCTGTTTAAGATTAGCAGGATATTTGCATCTTTAATGTTTGTCCTCTGTAAATCCAATGAGCAGCTTTTTTACACGTAGAGTCATAATAAGGTCTTTAATTTTCCTACCAAACATATCTCTAGAAACTAGACTCTTACATGTGTTCTGAAACCTGAGAATCTGTTGCTGTTCACCAGCAAAGCAGAAATAAATACTGTAGAATATACACGTCAGGAATGTACATAACAAGTCTCAATCTGAAAGGAAAATATTTGTTCTGGTGAACAACACACACTTGAGTGGCATGAGTTCAGCAGCGATGCAAGTTGCCTTTTTTGAATGGTATTAAAACCGGCTTTTGATAGTTCTTTTATTGCATTGTGTCAAATTCAGGGTGCACAACCTATCTTTGCTTAGAGCCAGTATTTTGTTCAGCGCATTAAAATGTACCCATTTGTTGTAATTCTTTAGCCCAATGAAGTGTTAATGTCACACTTGGGTATCCGTGATGAAAAGAAGCAAAAAGAAGTTTAACTGGTACAAATGAGCAATAAAAACTGCTGGAGGTCTTTGGTGAAGATTCAGATTGCTTTCAAAATCCTTGCTTTTCACCTACTTATTACTCAATTACATCTATTAGACAAAGCACAATCACCCTTGTAACAAATCCATGAATAGTGGTGGCAGATGCATGCAGCCTTAAAGGACAGGATAAACTTGGCATGCTAAGATCAAACTTTTAGAAGAAAGATTTTACACAAGTTGACTTGGATTTTTTTTAAATAAAACTGTTAAAAGAACTCAGTCAGGACATAAACTGATCCTTAGGCATTAAGAATAAAACACACCTGACTGGAGCAGAAATGACAGCCTGAGCCGTTGTACTCCTCCTTTTGGCTTTAATTTTAAATACTGAAGACACAAACTGTGATTTTAATGACTCTTTTAGGTTTGAAAATCTGGGGGGAGCATCCCAGGGGATTCTAGGAAAATCCTGCCTAGTTACTACTGGATCCATCTGGGGTCAACAGCACTCATCATACCTGAAAATCCGACGTGGACCTGAAGAAATGCAACACTTTGACTGAGACTGGAGATCTCCCTGCACTGAGTGTGCCATGCCTGATACTCCATGAAGTTTGTTCTATTATCTCATTTTTATCAATACTATTGTGCACTGAAGAACTTTGCCTTTCAACACAAGGAGAGGCTCTCTGTGAGTACCTAAGGAGTGCACACACAGACCTGACAGATACATCACGCTGACAAGCTGCCAGAAGCTCAGGGGATCAGCAAATATAAGAAGTACAACAAAAAAGACAAGGAACAGGGAGAACCCTCTTACTGAGCCTAGGCAAACACAAGATTTGAACTCAGTATTTAAGAACACCAGGAAGATCCAGGCTGTCTTTGCTGTCCCTGATACTCTGTAGAGGGAAAAGCATACAAAAGCACGACAAGATCCGTATTTATGGAATCTTTTTATGGCTCTGATGAGGCTGACCATCTTATGGAGAGATATGGAGATATGCTTGATTTTTTTTTTTCCCCCTGTACATTGCCTAAAGTAGCAGAGCCTCTGCTCTTACATTGACCTTGTAGATGCCACTGCTGTGTAATCTATGATTATTACCTTTAATAGCAAAATATGTTCATCAGAAAACACACAGAAATGTTCCACACAAATACACATTGCAAGGGTGGAAAGCAAGAAATGGCCAAAGGTAAGAAACGAATGGATTTCTACTGATTATTCCATTAATATTGACAAATTATAAATCCAAATAACTATCAGTATTATGATTAGGCCATGAGAAACAAAGAGATATAATAAAAAATACCAACATCAATCCTATTTTATTCCTAGACATTTATCCTGGAAATAGCAAATCTACCCAGGGTTACCACTGGGAATCAAAGAAATATTTCAGATACAATAAAACTCAGCAATTTTCTCCTAACCCCAAGTTGAGTCCCAGGGTAACTTTTGCAAAGCAGGATATTCCTCAACCTACTATTTTTCATTCTGCCAAAATTTCTGGATAAGACTAAAGTACCCTTATTAAAGCTGTACTTGTGTATTTCCAGCTCAGTTGGAAAGAGAGATCATGGGGAACAGGTGCTGTTGTCAAATTTGCAGTTCAATGTCAGGAAGTCCAGGTAAGAGGAATGAGCATCAGAACTACAGCATCTACTGTATTGAACAACCTGCCAATGTCAATCATGACTACTTAAATTTAGTGAAATATCTTAATCCAATTATTTAAAAAAATAGCAATTTCAGTTCTGCTAGTAAGTTTGATTACACTATTTCTCATTACAGATGCATAATTTATCAATTATGCCCAAATATTACCCTATGACATTGATTGGAATGAGGCACTTATTTTTTTTTAAGTACCTATATACAATAAGAGACTCTAGCTATGGGACTGTGTGTGCAAACTATAGAAAAAAATTATATATAAAAGATGTATCAGCTCCCCTGTAGTGGAGAAGCACAGAAAGGTTGCAACACTCCTGCAATAAAGAAAAAATCCACCTTTCTTTTTAATTCAAGTTCTAGGATGGAAAACATAGGATAGATCCAGAGGGCTGTGAATTAGGACAAACACAAGGCTAAAAATGATGCCTAAAACTTCAGCAAATTTGTCAAGTGCTTTGATTGAGGTTGAGAATATGAGTCCAAATGGGTATACAGGAAGCAATCATTTTTTCATGAAGAATACGTCCTTTACTGTGCACACAAATTCTTCCTTCAGAAGGCTGTAAATTACAGTATTTATGGAATCTTAATGATCTAAACACAGTTGGAGCCTGAAGGTCAAGGCTGCAAACTGCATCCTAAATTTCTGTTTACAGATGAAGCAGAGAATTTATTGCTGTACTGCTTGTGCTGCTATAGTTAAAGGGCTGCCAGCATTTCCATTATAAACCACTATTTCAGGGGTTTATAACTTGCCTATCAATCTTCTGACTGGGATGAAACATGGCATACAAGGTCCTGGCTGTGAGACTGATTTTTTTTGTTTGTTTTCTTTACCAAATGACAAAAAGAATAAGCTTAAAGTTTTACAAGCAAAAAGGAAAAAAAAAAAAAAAAAAAAAAGGGTATCAGGTTTTTCAAGCATTTCTAGTGTTCTGGGGACACAATTGTAGCTTCAGAATAAAAAACACATTCACATAACTTCAACAACTAATAGGACTTCCGACCCCTAAAAATGAAAAATAATCTAAACAAGAATTATAGTTAGATGCTTTTTATTTTTTAATTAAGCAAAAGTACTTCACATTTTAAATGGCAGCAAAGGACATCAGCAATCTAAGCGCCCTTGATTCTCTTTATCTGTGTAGATTTACCATTAAAGGTAACAATTACACACCTTGGCACCATACAAAGGTTGCATTCTTCTTAAATGAACATCTAAATGATGATACACAAGGTGTCCTTTACTGGTGTATATTTCAGATGATGTCAGGTAAAATTACTCAGAGAAAAGTCAAAGCCAATGTTTTCTCCTAGACTTTGGAATCTTGTACTGTTAAACCTTGTATCAAATTTAATTAAATTGAAGGGCAACAAGTACAACATTTTCACTTCCACAGTGTCTACTTTGCCAGTGTAAAAGTACTTTTTCTCTGTACTAAAGTACCATGGAGACCAGGTGAAAAATTTGTTCCCTTATGTTTGCATATCTAGTCATTGCATTTTGGTAAATAACAAACTTAATAATGCAAGCATTGCAAGAATTGAAATATTAGAAGACCTCAAAACCCCTCTCCTTATAATCTTAAGTTTTGATATAATTTATTTTTACAAATAAAGAACTGGGTCAGATTCAACAATGTTGAATGTTGCTGTTGCAATGCAACACATACATATTACATTATTAAACAGTTTTATGACTCCTTTGCAACACCATACCAGTTCAGACAAGATAGACAGCGCTGCTAAACCTGGAATATTAGACTTTATCTAATACCATTTTGGCTTATTTCTTTATGTTATATATCCAGTCACAGCAGGAAGGAAGTAAATTAGTCCTTCCTCAAATGTAATTATTCTATTTTCTTTATTACAGCTGTAGGGCTTCTATTCAATGATTTTGAGTTCCCCATAACTACCTTGCTTTTTTTCCCCTTTGCTTTTGTTAAAAGATGACTGAATTTGTTTCCTACTATTGCTAATAATTGGAAGAATCTCTCCTGTGGCTGGAGCTTTCTGCTTTCATTCCCCACCTCCACCATGTGTCTGTTTGATGGCCACTTTACACATCCACTTGCATGAGACACTGGATAATTTTTCCCATCCATTGAAATCAAAGTACAGTTCTGCTACTTTAGTTGGTTCTGGTGAGAGATAGAGACCTACAGACTTTTCTCAGAAAGTAAAAGATGGGATGACTACGACATCTTAAAACCAACCTGGGTAGTGCAGCTGAATACACAGCAGAGAATAATTCCAAGCAGAGACAAGATGTTATGAACAGTGACTGACTCAGGCCTCCTCATTAACTGAAATGTACTGCCTTTAACTCGCTGAAATGCATCCAAGAATGCTGCTATATAATTAAATATGTTAAATAATGCTACGGAGTATCTTGTATAATTCTGAATCTCCAATGAACTGTACAAAGTTTTAAATAAAATATAGGTGGAACTTGTCAAGCAGTATTAGACTTCAAAATATTTTCTTCTGAAAGCTTCCTGTACCATCTGACACACGTTTCTGCCACGCTGCCTGGGCTGCCATCACACTGTAAGTCTTGTTAGCAGCAATGTCATGACAGAAACGCTACAGTGCTGCATTCTAATGACCCCTCGCATTGTAATGAATTAATGTTTTCCGCAGAAAGGATGTGATAGGGAAAAAAAAATAGCTTTAATTTTGGGTACTCACTGAGATTTTCTTTTTAAAGGCAGTTCTGCAAACTGAGCAGTGACGAATACCATTTTAGCTCAGCAACAGAATATGTGGAACACTGTGTACCTGTAAAGTCCTGGAGGAGCTTGATGAAGCAGGAAGCTTTTTTCCAAGCCTTGTAGCACATCATTGAGCATCCTGACTCTGACAGGGGCTCGCTCCTCGGGGTCATTGGCTGGGCGCATCTCGTCCGACTGGAACAGCTCCGCCGTGTCCCTCAGCCGTGCTGCCACTGCCAGCAGCTGAGGGACACCTGCTTCATCACCTGGGAACAGGGACAGCAACACAGTCACCAGTGATTCACACACCACTTATTACTCTTGCTTCCAAGTCAAAATTAATAGTCCAATTAAACCTGAGGCTCTTTTTCCCCCGTGAGCAGCACTGAACGGGTCAAGGGAAGCCATAGATCATTCCGCGTAACCTCTGATCTGTTTCTCAAAGATCAATTTGGGCTCTGATGCTTTGAGATCTAATAAGATGTGAGGAATGATTTTTGGGGTACAGCTTGAAATCTAGCATTGGAAAAACAGGCATGCAGGAAGAAATGGTTATAAATCAGGAACTACAACATTTCCTTCTGAGACTGAATTTATTCAATGCCATTTGATGCCATTGCTCGAGTCTGAAGGCCTGTGCTTGGATTCTGTAATGACTGATCTATAGAATATTGTAATATGCAGAGTTTAATTGAATTTGATTCAACATTTTAGAATCTTAGAGGTTAACAGCAATTGTAGAGGGTATTTGAAACTGCTCCTCTTAATCACTTAAGTCATATGCCAATGAGCCAACTTCAATTGATATCCTAATGCATATTCTAATCCAGTCAATATTTTCAAAACTTTTAAAACTTGGAGTTTATTGCTTTGTTAGCAAACCCCACTCAGATGGCAAAGAATAAAATCCTGCAGCACCGAGGAGCACACCATGATTTCAGTATTTCCCTGCCCATAGTCCAGAAAGAGAAATGTGAATTGGAGCACTGTGAATGTGCAGCCTCCTCCCACCTGCAGTGCAGGTGAAGAGTGTGGCCTCCTTTCCTGATGTGCACGGACTGCCTTCATCTTTACAAGCACATGGAGAGAGAAAGCAGAGCCTGAACCTGACAGAAAGTCAAAAGCAGTATCAGTCAGCACTAACATTTCCAGCATGCAGAAATTATCTTTAAGGCCAAGATTCACTTTGCCTATTGACAAGAAATCCAACTATCCTTAGATCTTTCAGCTAATGCCTTCATTGACATAGACCAGGCAGCTTTGAGAGCTGTCTCACCTCTACCTGAATGTGCAAACCTCAGGGAGTTCTGTACCTTAGTCAGTGAGATAATTAAGCCAAGAAAGTGGTTCAGGACTCAAGTTCAATGAATTTTCAACTTCTTTATCTAAGATACACATGGAAAAATCACAAATAGTAATTGGGTAACACTGACATGGTTTAACCTCAGATGGCAAGTAAGTATCATGCAGCTGCTCATTCACACCCACTGGCTTCCCTGATAGAATGGGGAGAAGAATCAAGAAGTTAAAACCAATGGGTTGAGATTAGAACAGTTTAATAATAGATATATAATGATGTTGATAATAATAGCAAGAGTAATAATACAGCATCAAAAAGGGAGAAAATCAAAAGAGAGACATAAAACCCAGGACAGAGAAGTGATGAGCAATTTTGTTGGGCTGACCATGTTCAGCCTGGTCTCAGCAGCAATTACCCTCCTTGGCCACCTCAGTTTAAACTGAGCATGATGTTCTCTGGTATAAAACATCCCTTTGGCCAGTTCAGGTCAGCTTTCCTGGCCATGCTCCCTCCCAGCTTCCTGCAACTCCCCCCTGGCAAAACATGGGAAACTGGAAAGTCCTCAGGGTAAGCACTACCAAGCAACAACTGAAACATCAGTGAGTTACCAACCTTCTCACCCTAAATTCAAATCACAATACCAGCTATTAGGAAGAAAATTATTCCAGTTAAATTCAGGACAAACACCAACCCAGTTCTCAAATTATTCATGGATGGAGTTTGAAAGCTGAGTACATAACAGGAAAGGAAAAGCAAACAGGTATAACTAAG
Source organism: Certhia americana (assembly GCA_018697195.1). Classification (NCBI taxonomy): domain Eukaryota; kingdom Metazoa; phylum Chordata; class Aves; order Passeriformes; family Certhiidae; genus Certhia; species Certhia americana. Next base: position 9,279,858 of record CM031865.1, on the reverse strand, counting down.
AAATCCAAGGAAATGCCTGAATATAACGTATTCTCCCTCTCATATGGAAAAAGATATTTGCTATTGGATACATTCCAGCAAAGGAAAAGGAGTTCATAGATGCCATATACTCCTGTCATTCAACTGACTAGCACATTCCAATCTAGCAAAACATGAAATGATCCAGAATACACGGAGAGACAAGATGCTTGTGTGAGAGAAACTGTCAGATTTCCTCAGATATCAAGATGAATTTCAACGATGAACAGAAGCTCCCTGTGAGAATAGGAATGAGAGAAGATGGTTTATGTCTGCTCTGGTTTGGGACAAGGTTCCTTTGCTGATGCCACTTGACCAATCCACTTTTCCCTAAGTAGAATAGATAACAGGTGTGCTGGTATCTTGATATAAAGGGTTTGTATGTCTCTGAGTCTGCAGTAATTGAAATTCTGATCAAGTCAGTTTGCTGCCTCATAAAAATATTCTTTAAGCATATAAGCTTGCCACATTTAAGATATTTGCAAAATATCATTATCCTTAATTTTCAAATCTCCGGCAAACATCCTGTGCAGCTGAACAAGTTCCCATTCCCATGTATATAATGCAGGCACAGTGCATACTTACCCTGGGACTTGTGTCCATATGGAAATGTTTAAATTCACCCTGTTAGAAAGAATCCTTTGGTTTCAGCAAAGCACTTCGTATTCCAAATAACATAAACCTTTTATAGTTTTTATTCTGAATCTTATATAAACAATTGCAAATGTCAGCTTTGCCTCTTCAACAGGGAAGATGAGATAAAGGGAAAATCCATCTTTCTGTACTTGGAAATGGAGCCAACCAGACCATCCTTTTAAACATAAGAATCCTTTAAATGCTCTCTCTTGTTCTCCACAGCCCCTAAACCAGCTCTTTGTTTTACCCTCTAAACCAGCACTTGTTAGAAAACACACACCCAGGCCCTTTTTTAATGCTTCAGTACAAAACCTGCAAGTGTGGGCAGTGTTACCTCAGACAACTAAGGACAGAACAGACATCACAACACACTCAACTGCACCACCAAGGGAAACTGATTTATGCTTTTCTCAGGCTGAGAAGATGGGAATGAAGGGCAAATGATTCTTCAAGAAAACCCTGCATTAACTAATAATGCCTTAAGCACCTTGTGATGCTTTTACAGAGAAAATCAGGCACAAGTGTTACCTCGTTTAAGAGAAAACAATGCCACATTATTATATTTTGTATTCTTTGTCCTTTTGTCTCCAGTGTGAATCATGATGAATCATCTAAGCTAGTTGTTTAGTTGCTATAAAAAATAAAATTGCAAACACAGGAAAGTGACTCAAGAGCATGTGCACTCTTGATCAAGGAATTACACCGTTGAATTTCATTGCATTTGCTAAATGTAACTGGATCCTACTCAGAAACAAGTTACACCAAATAGATATTTTTACAGACACTGAATACAATAGCCTTTCCCTCTGTAACTGATTGCTCTTATGAAAAGCACAGCTAGACATTTAACATTTCTAAATTGTGTTTGTGCCCTCTGTTATGAAATTTGCCTACAAGTACTTATAGGAAAGAGACCACAGACAAATCAGCATTTTAAGTCATGATGCTTTCTTACCATATGTGTGAACATGTGTTTGCATGTAAGAGAGAAAAGAGAAATTGCTTCAGGTTTTGATTTGCTTGCAAATTCTGAATCAGCTAAGATGTGCTGCTGTATTCACAGGAAATTTTTTCATGCTCTGCAATATAGGATAAGCAGACCTGGCAGTAGAAAATCTGAATGGCAAAGCTTTGTAGGAAGCACCCTAAAGGGGCAGAAACACAAATCCACAGACATCTTTAGTGCAAAGAATATGCGGCCATCAGCTTCAATTTTGCTACCATGACAGCTATGGCCCAAATAAAATAATCTGGTGTTGCTCCAAGTCTTTTTTCAAAGAAGTTATATTAAAGAGGAATGTTGTGATGTTTTACTATGTGCATGTCAATACAGGAGCCTGGAGAAAAACAGGCTTCAAGGAGACCTTATTGTGCTCTTTCCATGCTGACAGGTGGCTTTATAAGAAGATTTGGGACAAACTTGAAATAGGACAAGGGGTAAGGGTTTGAAACCAAAAGATTAGATCTAGACTAGGTGTAAGAAGAGATATTTTACAATGAGGATGGTGGAACACTGGGAGGGAGGTGGTGGATACCCCATCCTGGAAACATTCAGTGCCAGGTTGGATGAGGCTCTGAGCATCTTGATCTACTGGAAGATTTCCCTGCTCACTGCATTGGACTAGATGATCTTTAAAAGGTCCCTTCCAACCCAAACTTTTCTATGATTCTATGAAGTTATCAATGACTTTGCAAAGAGCTACTGAAACTTATGGCCTACTAACACAGAATAGATGCTTATCCTTGCCCTTCAGAACTAAATGTTTGTTTATGGAAAATGCATTTTTTCCATGACTGTTTTTTAAAGGCTGAAGAAAGGTACTAATATGTAATAACCTTGATGGATACTGAAGACAAGAAGCCAGTGTCATAACAAAAGAGATATTTCTGTGTTACATACAGATTTGTTGCATTTTTCACCTCTGTTGCAGTCAAGAATAAAGGGTGGGAACAGTAAAGAGGGAAATTTTCTGAACATTACAGATAGGAGGAGAGAGTAACTCTGAAAAGTACCCAAAATGGTCAGGAAAAAACAGTCAAGCAGGTAAAATGATGCCAAGCTGAAGAGTAACAGATAGCTGTAGGCAGTGAGCATGCAGCCATCAAGTAAATGAGAGATATGTTTCTCTATTGATTTTTCTAAGGACAGAGAGTTTAGCCTGATGTTTTGAAATATATGGGTAGAGACAGGGCTGTGGAAAGTCATGCAGACTTCCCTGGGAACGACTTATTGTAAACCAGATTATTTTAAGCTTCTAGTGCTGCCTACTATTATCACCCCAAGTACTTCAGCTGCTGTAACATCTGTAAAACATCCATTCTGGGGAGAAGAAAGGGCTTAACTGATAGGAAGCCACACGCAGCTGACACTGCGTCAGCCAAAGAGCTTTAAATCATGGCTCTTGCACTTCTGGAAAACCAGAAAATCTCATCCACCCTTAATTTGTCTTCATAAGCTTCTCCCTCTCAGCCAGTGCCTATCAGAGATGGCTACAATTTGCTCCAGCAGCCCGTGCTGACAGCCACAAGTGGGGATCTCACCTCGCCTGCCTGGTGCTGCACAGCCACAACTCAGGGCTGGGGCACAGACACCAATTTTGAAAGGTCTGCATGAGTCCAAGTGACTGGAAGTAATAAATAACATCATCTTCAACAGCGAGGGACACCACCAGCCTGGATGACTTCATTTTTGTAAACTGTGTGGCTGAACTTGTTATGGCTGGGACAGTCAGGTGCAAAGGTACAGAAACGCTTTTAATCCTAATGAGACACCTGAGAATCTCCATCATCAACCCCTGAAGCTTGCTGTAACATACACTAGGTTTTAAAGACAGGCTACAAGGAGCACAGTGCTAAGAACTTTCAGCAGAAAATACAAATATGTTCCAGATAAAAATGCTTTTATACATACAAAATACTTCTATACAAATGATTGCACATTTTTACTTGCATGCACATACAAAACACTTTTACAGAAGTGCTTAAAAACACTGTTTCATTCACACACCAGATCTGGCATCTTGTCTGCACCCTACCTCAAAAGTTAAATTAGATTTTCCTAGGATACAAGGACTAGCAAGATATTCATGTATTTGATTCAAGTTAAAATGGGTCTTGATTTTAAATGTATAGAAGGCAAAAATCCCACTCAACTCCAAGGTGTAGATAATGAGAATATTCTAAGCAGTCACTTATTTATGATTTTGTCTAAAATATTACATCTGTGAATAGACAGGCAACAGCCTGACTAGCCCTGGGGACATGGATTTCAGTCTTGGAACCCTCATCTCCCATCATTTATGACCACAAGGTTTCCTGTTAAACATCAAGCCATCAGCAGAGGCAGAAAAAGAAATCTCTCCAGCCCAACCCTTCCTTTCAGATAAACCCAAAAGTAGTGGTTTGTTTCCAAGCATTGTGGTGTGTGCAAGGGGAGAAAACACATGTCACTTAACAGCCTCTTCCCCATCTTTCTGAAAACAGCCATGAGCCTTATGAACATGTTGGGAATGACGTAACTTGCCATCCACACTATCCTGAATGTGCTGAGTAATATCCCATGGAATTTAGCAGAGCTAATTGTACAGACACTCACCACATTACAGAGTTAAATCCTTTAGAACTATAAATAAATGCAGTATTAACAAGTATCAAGTACACAGACTTTTGTGAGTACCTCCAGGAGGTAAAAACAGTGACTCAAATATTTACACAAAATTTGACTTCAAGTATGTGAGAAAATCCAGAGGGCAATAAAATCTGCATTCAAGGAATTGGCTAAACCAGATCCCAGAGGCACAAAATTAAGCCTAATGAACAAATATTTCACACGTCATGCAGATTTACCTTCGCTTTTTCTACATATACAGTTTGCATTGAATTGTAGAAGGAAACAGCTTATTAAGATATTCCAACTTTGAACTGTAAAGTTGGACAACATAACATCTTTTAAGAATGAATAAACCCATGAGCCACATAAAAAAGTACAACTTCTCATTTAAGTAACTGAAAAAGGACCATTGTCTTAATGTTTTCCAAAATAAAAATAAACTGTTCTTTTATGCAGAGTCAGAGACAGACAAAACATGAAAACCATGAGAAAAATCATTAAACAAAACTCCAAAGTGAACAGCTGGGAGAAAATTTATCCTGCTGGCCTTACAGCCTAGGAAATAATTTTCTTTCTGCTGAAGTGGTAGAGATAAATGATCTAACTGAAGTTAGAGAAAAAAAAAAGCCAGTTTAAATCAATGTTTCCTGTTACTCAAAATAAAGAAAAAGGAAGAACAATAGAAGATATCTCATATTCAGTTGAAGGAATACCAGCTGAGCCACACTTTTCATTTGATGATCATCCCCTGCTGTGTTTAGGCTGAACTAAACCAATGTTTATGTGGCACAACACAGCTAAAATTACTTGTCTTTTTAGATACTCACTGATTCCAGACCAATACTTGCCTACTGACTCCTTCATCTTCACAATGATGGATGGCAAAGATTAAAGAAAAGGTATCATACTTCTATGAGTATGTGTTACAGAAAAGTGGTGCTTTATAGTGTAGGGAGTGAATGAAATGCAGGGGTAGCGCCTCAAGATTGCAAAAAGCCTTTACATTTGAGATATGATCTCACAATTTGCTGAAGAGTATGTGAAGTTTAGGTGTGATTTTATAGAATGAACTTCTCTATTTAACAGATCAACATGAGAATTTCATAAACTTATAAACAGAAATATTTTTTAAAAGTCTTAGGACACTACAGGTAATCTGTACAAACCTGACAAAGTAACATCAGAAGAAATCTAAAAACTTTATGACTTTCTTTAGCAACAACACCTGTATTTTATTCAGCATTATATAATGACCCAATTTAACTAGTAAAATCACTGGCTATTAATTAAAGTATTGAAAATATCTATCAGGGATTAGATAATGCTTTTTTTCCCCCCTGCATTAACGGAGAACCATATTCCTCTAATGAAAATTACCTTTCAGACTGTTCTGAACTTCTAACGCGATGTCGAGGGCATTAAACGGCAAAACTGGATCAGTGGCAATTTGCAAAGTCACTTGTCCTGTTAGCTGAAAAATACAAAAAGACCCAAAACCCAGTCAAATTATTTCCAGCAGATTTAATAGCCAGCACTTCTTTTGGAATAGCACATGTTTTCATCACATTGGATTTTCAGGGAAATGTGATTAAAACACCATAAAAGCACATATTCATGAAAAGGAATATAACCAGGGCCACTGTCTTTTTTACAACATTACAAAATGTTCAGAGAACACAATTTATGACCACACACAAGAATTCTGTGCGGCATGTCTTCTCTGGACCTAGGATGCTGCAGGATTCACTGAAGGACCTTTCTGCTTTGTTTTCAAATAAAATATCTCAATACTTAAACATGGGAATGAAGTTTGCAGTTTTACTTTGTTCTCTGGTCTTAGCTATCTAATCTTAGCTATGAGATTTTGAGAGTTTTCACAACTAAAATAAAGAATCACAGCCATTAATGATCAGAAGATCAAGCCTAGGGCTAAATGCAAGCTGACCTGAAAACCCACTGCCTTTTGAAGTGTTATGTGACAACTTGATGCACGCAGATGTACAACTTCCAGACTGGAGAGAACACTGCTTTCTCTCAGTAACTCAGGGAAAGAAATTCCCCAAAGAGAACCCTCAGTCCACTCCAGACGAGACGTCAGCACCTGTCACAAAACCTCAATGGCATGAATGCTTCTTTTTGAACAGTTCACAGATAAGGCAGGGGCTGAGTGGCCTGAGAGCTTTTTTCTGCATACAGAAGGTCAGTTCTCCAGCTCGAGGCTTAGACATGCTACAAGGGCTGTGTATAGAAATACATCTTTCTGCTGAACTACACCTAGCTGTGATTAAACAGAGGATTTCAGTCTCCAGGCTGCCAAGTCCATCACTGTTCATGGGAGCTATAAAAACACACTGACAAAAACATGCAAGCAACTTTCATTCATCTTCCTCATATCTTGATATTGCAAAAAGGGAAAAAAACCCTGTAAGGCTGTGCTCTAAAATGGAATGATGGCTGCAGGTGATGGTGACTGTGTTGATAAAAATGTGGACTGAATAGAATCATATTGTACAATTCTTCCCAAGGTATTGGGGGAACGAGAATAATATCTATACTTCAAAAGCAATATGATAGTTTCTTTGCCAAAAGTAGCATTGTAATTTTACAATAGAAAGTAGCAAGGAAAGACAACAAGCCTCAGTAATATTAAAAACAATAGTACAGCAATTGAAAAGGAAAACCATCTCCCAGGAAAGTGGGTGAAAGCAGGGTAATATCAGAAATACAAGTTTCCTGGAGAAAGATTAATAGAACTTCACAAAATTTCTCAGAAAGCACAGAAGAAATGATCTGGCCACAGACTGGTTTGGGGACAGAGACTGAGGGAACATGCTGTGTATCAGACTGCAACCCACAGCTGAGCATGGATGTGCTGTGAAGCTATAAAGATTTACCTTGAGAGAAACAATATCACAGGAGGCACAAAGGAAAAAATAAAACCCTACCTTATATAGAGAGAGAAAATATAGGGAGGAAAAATGTTATGTCAGGCCATTATCAGGAAAAAAAAAAAAAGAATTAAGACAGAAAATAAAAAAATACTGTATCTGGACTGCTGTGTTAAAGTATTATACAGTAACTTATGAAGAAACTTCCCAATTCCTTAGGCCATCAATGCTCAAAGGCCATTACAGTATCTCTCAGTGATTATACACAAAAACTGTGTGGAAAGCATTGAAAGACATTGGTCTTAGAGATATCAGAGAGGTATTATGAAAAGACAAAAAATGAACCTGTAAGGGCAAACCAAAACTTGTAACGAGACTGTACCTAAACCAAGTCCACAAAATCCAGCCATAAGCAGATGTAAAAAATCTGTTTCTAAATAGCCAAATGCCACATAAAATCCATGTCCTGCACAGGATTTTTGCAAGATATACTGCCCAGAACATGAGCAGCCTGTGAGCTGCTACAAATAAGCAACTGTGACACTAAAATAACATCCTAATAAAAAGCAGATATTCTAACCTGGACCCCACAGCCACTGAACCCCAGGACAGCACTACAGCACACAAAACACTTGAGTTCTTCCTTGACAGCCCATTTCTGCTAAAACTTTCACTAAATGGTAATTAATATACATATTCATAGGTATTTTAGGAAGGGACATCAACGGGTTAAATGTTGTTGCTGATACTTGACAAATCTGTTACCACAATGTTTTAGAACAAAAAACAAGGAAAAAAATGCTTCTTTTGTGAAGCAGGAAAGTGGCATTTAAAAAGGACAATACCCTAGTGAGGAACTTTTTATCATTATCTCCTGCAGAATCTGGTGTCATTTTTTATAAATTCTTGCCTTGTTTCTGTTTCTTCCAAGGAATTTTAGTTTGCTTTTGACTATAGCAGACCAAATCTGTTTTCTTTTTCCTACTTAAATAAAGTGATACCATCCAAATCTTATGACCGACTGAAGCACTTTTAGAAATTTTATAGGCTCTGTCTAACACTGCAGACATGTGTGTGTTAGCAAACAGGTAGCAGAAGTGTTTATTAAATCACGTACTTCGTGGGCTAATCTGGAAGAAATCAATCATGTAAAGGAAAGCTCAGAGCATTGATTTGAACAGAGTAAGTAATAATCCTGCAGAAGCATATACCAAACCCACATAAAGCAGCAAGACAGAAAAGGCTACTGATTTTTTATTTATGGTCTTATTTTTGGATATACCATTCCCCTGAGCACAACACTGAATATATATGGAAAATAAAGACAAGCTTTGGCCCCCTTTTCCCAGGTGAAAAATGCATCAGACTGACTACTGAATTATTAAATGCAAGAATAATTTAGCAAAGAGTAAAGACAACAATTTTCTCAGGAAGTGAAAAGCTAAAGCAGCATGATTGATTCTTTTCCCAAACTGAAGTGGTTAAAACACTAATGACAACTTTTCAAACAGCATTTATACATAACACACATACACTACACACAATAATTGATGTAACATTTACACAATTATCAAATTTAAGAAAAGATCTTAAGATTTCAAATGCTAATTTATCCCATAACGATTTTCTTATTTTAAAAAGAAAAAATAATGACTAACACTTCCACTGCATTTGGCTGTGGGAAAGGTGTTTTTTGGTAAATGAAAATTCATTTGATGAACTTCCAATTACTTTAAAACCATAAAATATAACAATAATTGTAGAGTTATACTGTATTTGTTCTCTGTGAGGGTGGTGAGGCCCTGGCACAGGTTGCCTCATCCCTGGAAGTGTCCAAGGCCAGGTTGGATTTGGCCTGGAGTAGCCTGGAATGGTGAAAGGTGTCCCTGCCCATGGCAAAGCTCAAAGATGAGTTTTAAGGTCCCTTCCAACTCAAACAATTCTGTGATTCTATGCATACTGCCAAAAAAAAAAAAAAAAAAAAAAAAAAAAATCTGACTATTTAAAATAGGTTTATACCAAAGTGACATTATTTCAAGGTCTTTTACCTTAAGGCATAAACATCATTATAGGAAAGAAGTAACTGCTGTCCCTGCCTTTGCTTCTCTGACACTATGGAGATCCCAAAAGATAGAAAAGAAAAACCACAAACTTCAAAAAAATGCTAGTATTAAAGGTGATTCAGTATCATGTGACATTTCCAAATGATGTTGTAGGTTCGTTTCTCTTTCAGAGTTTTACAAACTGTTCCTTCAGGAACTATGTGTTCCTGTAATTCTACCTATCTAACAGCCTAATTTGACTATAAAAGCCAATTTTCAGGGACATCAGGTGGATCCACAACACTTTCTAAAGGACAGTGACACATATAAAATACTTGGATTAAACACACACATATAAGTTCTGTTCCTCTATATAAATTATAAATATACTTTACTGTTCTAGCTGTTTTATAATGCAAATAAGGAAATGAAATAAAATGGAGTTCAGGGGTATTCATCATGGGTTTGGTTGGGGTTTTTCTGTATGTCACAGCTGTTTTCTCAGGGAGTTAAACTCAATGCTCAAGACAACTTTCCTCCTCAAACATACAAGCTGCCTACTAGCAACATAAAGCATGTCTACTGGCATACAAATTTAATTTAAAAAAAAATATAAGTACTTTAAGCCCAGGCTAGATAAATGTGAAAGGCTCCACAGAGTCTCTCTCACACAGATTCAGTTTTGCTTTGGGGGCATGCTGTTACTGAGCCTGCCTTGCAGGGACAGCCTGAAGTGCTGTCTGGTTTTACTGACAAGGCAGGCACAGCCACCCATCTTCCACTCTGCCACAGCAGCAGAAACTTGCAAGATGAACAAAATTAAAGCACATTTAGTGGCTATGAAGAGATGAAAATATTATGCGTGAGAGAGATCAATCTGCTAGAATAAACATCAGCATGCAGGCAGTTTCTTTAACACAGAAGTTTATATGCCAGTCTTGGGGGCTTTTGGGGGTTTTCTGTTTAGTGAAATTTGAAACTGTGCCGTATCCAGCCTGTGCCATGCAAACCTCAGTGGGTGGAAGTGCTGAGCCTTTAGGACATTTTTAGTTACATTAGGAGTGTTAAAAACTAAACAGGCATCTCAGATCTCTTCATATGCCAAGCTGCAAACAACATAACTTATAAAATCAGGTAAACTGCAAAGTTTATCCTTCTGTAAGCACTGTCTTCAGCGGTGCAGTACTCTGGTTTTACCTGCTGGGAAGAATTAGGCTCAGCTATTTGAAACCTGAGTTTTGCAGCAGCAACTCCTTTGCATTTCAAGCCCCATGCCTCTGCAACATCCTTTTTAGATTTTATTTTGTGCATGTTAACAACACTTCACTGACATCTGTGCACTTCCAGAGGAAACCAGCACACACATGGCAGCTAATCCATCAAAACCACAATAAACCATGTGAGAGGAGAGGTAATGTAACATGGTAGTGTGGTAGAATGTGCAGATTCTCAGCCTTAACATCCCCCTGTCCCTAAGACTGTCTACTACAGACCCAAACAATCCTTGGCTCTGAGAAGCTCTGAGCCTCAATCTCCTTTGATATCAGCATTATTTTTTTCAAGTCACGTTTGCCCTCACACCTGGCACCTTTCCCTTCATACATTACCCCTGAGGTTCATGGATGAGGAAAGAACATGGCAAAATTCTGTGCTGTTTAGGGGGATCAATAACATTGTGTTGAAAATAACACTTCTTTTCCTCTTTTTCCTTCCTTAAGGTGAGTGGAGAGGTTTAACTTTCGTGACTGGCTGTTGCACTGTGTAATCTCAGGTGTTCATCTTTTGCATCAAGGGTCCCTCTTCCTACACATACTGATGAGCAGAGTGACCTGCTGAGATCTTCTGACATTAAAGCAATTATAAACAACAGCTTCAGCCTCCACACCCATGTAAATAAGGAATGAATACCTGCATATTAAGATCCCCTCTCAGAACCACAGTATTTGTAATCTCAAATGTAATCTCAAATGTTAAAATAATCAGCCTTCTCCTCCCTGCAAAACTGAAGAAATATTTTTATTAATACAGGCGAATTTCATTTACATGCTTTCTTCTGGTTCCCCCTATCCACTCAACTTCCCTAATGTTATCAGACTTCTTTAATTAAACATGAGAAATTTAGTCTATTTAAATGAAATCTGTGATTCCCTGGCAATAACAATTCCAGCACCTAGTGTTACCAGATGAATGGCAGCAGAGGTGAGACTCATGATAAATTAATGAGCATTTTTAATAGTGGGATCTCAATTTACTGTGGAAAAATTTCCTGCAGAATCAGTCTACACAGCAGGGTTTTTTTTTATATGCATCACCTTCTAAAAAAATTAACTGATTCACACAAAAAAAATCAGAGTCAGGAGCATAAGAAAACAACCAGTACCTTTCTGAAAACCACATTCCCATGACTATGCAAAGAAATAGAAATCTGACCATAAAAATGTTCATTCAGCATTAAACTTGTCAAATTTCAAAAAATTCAAATTTCTTAAATATTCAGTAATATCACGTGTTTGTTGGTTTTTTTTGGGTTCTCTTTCCTCTTACTGAAATCTCCCTTGGCACCAGGGCATGTATTCACACCACGGTTCAAATGATATTTTGGGGTATCCACCACTGAATAGAACAGGCTGTATTTTAGGACAGTAGAGGGCTCTCTGAGAAAGGACTATGGTGAGTCTGTGCTACAGCAGGTGAACCAGAGCACAGCAATTCATAAGAAATACCTATTTCTGAACAAGGAAAGTGTGAGGTCTTGCAAATATTAAATACTTTATTTCAACACCACCACCACCCCCCAAAATAATTAAATATTATTTACTCTTAGCACAGAAAATATTGATTAGGAAAGAAAAGTGATTGTGAATGAAACATGGACTTCCCCTCTCTTCAGGTATCCTGTGCACAGCAACCAGCACTTGACTGTATTCAGTACACAGCACTAGGCATGCCCAAAATTACATTTTTAAGATAACCCAAAACTGTGGTAGCTCGGGCTGTCTCTGGAATACAGATCTCCATTTACATGATCATACACTACATTTTCTACATGATTCATGGTGAGGTTCTGATGCACTGATAAATTAAGGTCAAAAGTATCCTCTTAAATGATTAATTTGCTTAAAATCGAATTTGTTGGCCAATTTGGTAATATACAGCATTAAGAGCAGTGAAAGAACATTTTGTATGGATTTCATTCACAGCTGGGAGTGATCATTCATCCCATTACTTTCAGTTTCTTATACAAAAAAAAGGAATTCTTACTTATCTCTGCTTTGCTTTTTGTGTACACGTAGAAATTATTGCTTTTCAGACTCTAAGTATATGGAGGTATATATTTTTTGTGTATCTAAATGCATTTATGTGAATTTTCTAATATCATGGTGTGATTGATGGAGTTGTCCCAGGAGCTGGACTTCGACGATCCTTGTAGATCTCTTCCAACTCAGGATTTTATACAATTCTATTAAAAATATATTTTAAATTGCATTAATTTATAGTGAGGAATGATTCCCCATGCCTTGGGTTATAACTCCTTGATATTATCCAGAGTTTCTTTCCACTCCTACCTTCTATCCACATCACGCTGCTCTCACACAGTCAGAGCCTGGCCCGTTTTTGGCAGTTCTCATGCTCTTGTTACCTCAGGGGCAGAGAAGAGGGATGATTAACTAACTTCCAAGATAATGGCTTTATTGAGTTAGGCTGGCACTGTGTGCATGAACCTGTGCTCAACCCAGTTTGTTTGGGACTGAGGCAGAGCCCCTTTCTGTCTGCACAGGGTTGCTGCTTACACAGCAAGCCACAAAGTCAGCTGTGGAGGACATAAATGTAAGCAGCAATAATCTCAATTCTTGTAATTCTAATCATCTATTTCATATTGATGCATGTCAAATTCTTGTGATATCTGTGTGCAGACAGTGTTGAATTAAGTTCTAGAAGGGCCACTAGATTAAAACCTTAGGAAAAAGTCACACTTTCCCCCAGTGTGAATGGTTATGAGCATGCAAAAGGATGTAGCAGAGTGGTCTTCTGTACTTCTTGAGCTCTGGCTGAGGAGGCCACACCATGACAATACAAATCTTTACACCTTAACAAACCCTCATGCTAGATTTCTTATAGAGAACTTTAAAGATTTGCTCTAATGTTAATTGTTTTTTAGCTCCATCGTTAAAGCCAGGTTGCTCTAGTTCCCAGCTATGGACTCTGAGGGTGACAAATGCTGAAAAGTTTGCTTTAAAGCAGAATGATTTGCACGTAGCATTTCCATAAACCCAGATACCATCACTGCACAGGAAATGACCTCTTAGATTCTTTCATTCTCTGCCCCTCTTCAGGTGTCAAAGACAAGAGGGAAGCAGTGCTGGATCCTTTTTAAAGAAGCAATGCTAACTGCCTGAAGCTGGCTACAGGCAGTCCTGAGGACACAGATTTAGCTATTGTTCTGGTACAAAGAGAAATATATAATGAGAGATGAAGCAAAATTTATCTCCATAGATCAGAGTGAAAGATCTCCAGTGACAATGATCATGTACGGAAATTGCAATTTGGGCAGATGTTAACTACCTTAAACCAAAACTTCATAGCTTGCTTTTCTTTATTTGCATTTGTAATAAAGACATTTGCAGGGTGATGCAGCTAGCTATCAGTGCACATGCTTAAGCACAAAAAAAAAAAGCATTTTTTTTCTTGTTATAAAGGGAAGTTTGAAGTAAAGAAAGTAAAAGTCCTGTCAGAATAACAGACAGGACTAAAAGACAAGAGGCATCAGTGAAAATTCCTGTGGATTGGTATGAGAACACAAACCAGGCTGTGATTAAGAGCCTGGACACCACAATCTCACATACTACTGGACAGCCTTCCCTGTGTCAGCTCCCAGTTAATGAGTAGCATTCCCTTTCCCTGCCTTACGTGTGTGTTTAGGACACCAATCAGGATGTCAGCACAACCAGCCCTCCTTACTCAGAGGATAATCAAAGCACAAGATGATGGGACTCAACAAGATAATTGATAATTTTGTTAGCAGTTGCCAGACAGTTGGCTGGGCCCTGCTGGTCTTGGAGCCTTCCAAGGCAGACAGTAATGACTTACAGATAAAAAAAGCAGCAGTGCAAGTCTGCATTTAATCACCCAGGTTCACAAGCATTCTACAGAAACAGATCAGCTCAGAAAACTGTGTGTTGCCTTACAGCCCTAATTAATCAGCATATCTCCTCACACACTCCAAGACACATGCATGAACCAAGAGCTTTCCGGGATGGAAACAACCCCAGGATCATATATTCAAGGACATCCAAGTACTTCCCAAGTTTCTAATTGATCTGCTAAGCCACTTCTTCTGCTGAATCTCCAGGACTCGGTCTGAAACTTGTGGCATTGTTAAAAACTAGATAATAGTCATCAGAGGAGTGCAATAATAAAGAAATCTGCAATAGGACGCTTCAACCACAGCCTTCAGTTTAGACCTTGATATCATCTTTTTAATCACTCTCCTTTTACAGAAACGGATTTGATTTAATTGAACTTTTAAAAAAAAAAAAAGTCTCTAATCATACTTCATCAGCATGCAATTATTATTCAAGGGAAACCATATGTACTATTAAGCACTCCTAATTAAAATAATGCATATAATCTGCTTCAGCAACGAACAGTCATTCTCCTTGATGTTCATTATTATTTTTCTTCCATTATTGTGACAATACTTTTTTTTTTTCTACTTTTCCTCATCTATCTCTATTTCATTTGTACACTTCTTCAACGTTAAGGATCACGATATCAGGACACTGGGATGCATTAATGTACCACCATCCTTAACTTTTGCATTGCATGACCTTCAAAACGATTCTGACCTGACTATGGAGCTTCTGAGATGAGGATGAGGAAATGCTGTTAGAGGAACCTCAAACTATACTCTGTTTAGCCCAAATTTTATTTGCAATTATGTCTTCTAAGTGGCCATACTGAAAGAAGAATATATGCTAGGCAGCAGCCAGTCCTTAGACAGAATTTAGAGAGAACCAAGGACAATGAAAAAAAGAAACTTAATTTAGGAGTTGAAACACCTGAAGAAAATCACCCATGATGGGTTGAGGAAATAGTTCCTTGAGGAACTTGTTGAACTTGGACAGTCAATTCAGCATACTCAACAGAATAAGCATCATGGAAAGATTAATGACATTACATATTAAAGTCTCCTTATCCTCTCAAACTCAAAAAAGCTGAGATATTTAATAGTTATACAGAGAAAACATTGCTCTTTTCTCTCTTGCCATGTCTTGATGCAAAGGTACAGCCAATTTTTCCTCTTAGGTCACTCTAATCAGTCAGGATTGGAGCACTGACAGTTCATTAAACACGACAGACTGGCCCTGAGGGAGAGACACCAGTGAACCACAGTGCTGAGGATCCCAGGGAAGCTGAAAACACATCTTGCTGCAGTAGAAAGCTCATAGAAAAAAAACCATCAACATTAAAAGGCACATTCTGCCTCAGGGGAGAATTCACTGGGGCTACCCCCAGACAACAGGATTTGCTGCAAGTTTCACAAAGAGGCTCAATTTCCTTCTTAGGCAATTACTTCAATTAGGGTTAGATTCTGCTCTTGGATTTACTTGCATAGGATTTACCAAGACAGAAAAATATTTAAGCTTTTTACTAGTATCAGAATTCAAAGGCAGAATTTCTGTGAATTTTTCCCACTGTTTTTCATATCAGAACATTCAATCTTCAATGTAACTAAAATAGGAAATAATCACTTTGACCTACAGTAATAATTTGAAATTTAAGCCTCAAAAGGAGATCTGTAATTAAACAGTATAACTTCACAAATAAAGGTGGGGTAAGGTTGCTTGTTTTATTTTAAAAAAGAAAACATTAATTAAAGAGGAATATGCTTGGGCCTGAGCAACCTCCCCTCAGGCTTGGGGGAAATGCCAAGTCTGACAAACACTTTGAGTCTTAGGAAATCCCAGGTCAGTTTGATGAACTTACTGAAGTATTTTATAATTAGCTGTCATGTTCCTGAGACTGACATTTTACCTGAAAAAGAAACTCCCGTATCTTTCTAACTTGTCCCTGAAAAACACTGATTAAAGACATAATAAATAATCTTTGCCATTACAGAATATTTATATAAAACAGAGAAAGAAAACTCAGATCATAGAATGGCCCTTGAAATTCATAAGGGACCCTAGCTGTAAAGCTCCAAGTATCTGAAGGTAAAATTGAGATTTATTAGCACATCTGGGCCTATAATCATACACCTGTTACTAAAATCATTAAATTATGGTCATTCCACTGTATCTTTAGGTGGATTCTGTATCAAAAGGACAAAGGCAGCATGATCTGATGGAAACAGCAAATGTTACACAGAGAAGAACATTTAAAAAGAATACAATCTCACAGTACTGCAGGAAATGTTACTACTTGCTATTCCAGATACAAGGATAACAGGATCTGATCACTTAGGTGAAAGATAAGATGAAAAGGAAGTAGTTGAGGAGTCTGGAGAGTGAAAGGGATGGAGTCTGAATAAAGGGAACTATTTAGAATAAAAACCAAGTTGGAATTTGCTGGACAACATCAACAGGAGACTGGGAAATGTCTGAAAGAGGAGAAGGCAAGATTAAAAGGACAGCTGAGGATCATCACTTTGACAGAGCACTACAAATGGATTAAAGGAGGAAAAAAGACTTGCAAGACTTGCAATTGTCCAGATGAGAGACAATTACAAAGCAGAGAAATGGTTTGATCACAAGGCCAGGGAGAAAAGGATGTAATTAAAAATATTCTCTAGAATGAAAATGTATCAGAATCCTAAAATGTCCTTTAGCATACTGTAATCAGTGGGCACTCAGCATAATTCCTCCATATTAAGTAAAATTCCAAATAAATTGGTCCCCAAACTGAAAAAGTGCTGTGGAACATGGCACTGACCCAGAGTGAACAAACAAATCACTGGGAACATCCAAAGTGATTTAGCCATGCACGTATGCAAGTGCACTTCAATTCATAGATCAGAGAAAAACTCATCTCAGAACTCTTCCATATGTTAAAATTGAAGACAGATGCAATTACAGGTTATAATAATTTTCATCCTTAAAAATACATTAAGACTTTCTAGACTGAGAATTCCCCCTCCCCCAGCAAGTAGAAAGACAATGTGTATGGGCATTTGATGTGCTCGCAATAGCTTTAAACTCAATACAAACAATCTTCAAAATAATTTTGATACCAGAGTGAAATTTCTAGATATTATAGAATATTGCACTATGTCTACATCATACATGAAAAGCACAAAATACATTTTAAAGTTTTTCACTCGTATATTCAGAAAAATTAAAAAGCCTTCCAGGAACTGTTGTGATTTTTTGGGTAGAGAATAATGCTGCAAGATTCTGAACCCTAACAAACAATATATTCAGCCAAGCTTCATCCAATAATAATTCTATGGGACATTTTTGGAATGAAGAATTGATCATAATGCATATTTGACACTGGGTTTAAAGAAAAAAGAAAATAGTTTTCACTTATAGACAAAGTTTAGAAAATGATTTTAGAATTCACTCATTAGGCAAAATGAGGGGGTAACAAGTAACAAACTCCAAGTTTCCTAACACAATTTAAGCTCCATTTCTCTTTATCAATACTGACCTTTCAAGACTTTGAAACAGGAAAACTGGAAATGACCCTAAATCTTGCAGTTTGTAAGCACTGCTAGTTGGGTCCTGCTGAGGGTCACAGTCAGCAGGGCTGTCCCAAGGGAGTCTGGAGGCATCACTGTGTCTGTCCATTCCCAAATGTTTAAATTTTCCACTCTGAGAACAGCAGACTCCAGACATACTATTAGATTAGACCACTATATTATGCTGATTTTTTAATATTTGTTTTACCTCCTGTCCTCCAGCAATTCTCTGCAAAAAAAACCCCAAAAACATGTCCCTGAGACAGAGGTTAAACTTGGCTGGAGACAGAGTTAATTTTTTGCTTACACTGCTTAAGTAACAACTGACATTTGCAAAAGAGGAGATGAAGGGGAGCACCAGTACCATCTAAACTGAGAGATTTATTTGTGCAGAATATTACATTAAAAGGCCCCAGTAGCTATTAGTGATTATTAATCTTCATTTACAATAATAGCCATATTTTAAAAAAAAAAAAAAAAAATCTGCTACACTGCAAGTCATGCAAAAACCTTTTTAATTGTCAGTCCTGCTAGTCTAAAAAAGCCTTCACCCTATTCATTCAGTTATCATTCTGTAGCTTATAATTAAAGTGCTAATGTATATCAGAATACTTTAATCTCAAAATAAAGGATTCTTTTACCAAAGAAATTAAGAACACAGTAGTAACAGGAAATTCAAGTTTCCAAGTAAAAATTAAAAGAAACAACCAAAAGTGATGTAATTAAGGGAAAACTATTTTGATTGAACAAGTGAAATAAAAAACTTTGTGAGAAGTCATTTTGGATTGTGAAACAGTTCATCAAATAAAGCAGCACAAGATTTTTCTTTTTGTAGTTAAATACAACCTAGGAAGAAAGGAAGTGAGTATATTGTACCAGCACAAATGGACTAAATGACCTGAAAGTTCTTTACTCTAATCTAATGAGCAGAGATAAATCATAAATCCTGAAATCTAACTTCAATTAGCATGAGTTATAATAATGGTTCACAGTATCTCATCCATGGTATTTTATTTTCATTCTGAATTCACATTTGAGGGGAAAGTCAGCAGCACGTCACAAAGTCTGTCGAGACCAATGCAAATAAAAAACCTATGTGTGAACATCTGCACTACCTACAATCATTATTCTGAACACTGAAGGTCATCAGAACTCTTACCACAGTCTTGTGTCTTACTGCTCAGCGTGACTGAAACTTGAAAAAATACCCCAAAAATCTACAAGTAATTTTGGGTTTTAGTCTGTTAAAAAGAATCCTCTTGTATTGCTGGGGATGTTAACTGGAGTTGTGTTTCCCCAGCCCAGGTGAGCTGGCAGGTGCAAAATAAAGCTGGTAATTAAAAGGGATGGAGTCAGCAAGGTCCCACACTGCTCATCTGCCAGTGCCACCAGTCCCTCTGAAAATGGAGGCTGAGCTTTGCAATAACCTTTCAAAAACAAACCACTGGCTCAAAGACGTGAGTGGACAGCAGGCAACCTTGGCTTTTAGTTCTGGCATTGTCATCCCTTCCCTCACTATTGCTTCTCAGGAAAAGTGATCTTATTTACCTCACAAGGGTTTAAAAAAAACCCCCCAAAAAGTCACCGAAGCCTCATTACATCCCACTGCTATCAATCTGCATTCAGATTCCATGAGCTTTGGATTAGGCAGCTCAATACATTTTCTAAACATATAACTGTGGTTGTTTAGCAGTGTTTAGGATGTGTTTTGCATTTTTCTCTTCATTACCTTTACTTGAATTAAAAACACAAAGCCTAGCAAGAAAAGCAGCACAACTCAGGGGTCTAAACCAGCCAAACTGAAAGTGAGAAAGAGCTTTCTTAAGATTAAGATTAAAAATCTTCCTGTTAAAACCACATGGCCCAAGATCTTCTCAAGTATTGCCTACATGGACTCTAAAAGCAAGATTCCTAGGCTGCCTTTTGAGATACTTTGAAAAATTAGATTATTGGAACAGTTTAAAGTTATTAGTTGCTCATTCTCAAAGTCACACTTCAATAATTTTATTACCTACTTAGTCATACAAGAATTAAAGCTTGAAAGTCCACTCCAACTAAGAAAATTATGGCAAAAATAATCTGAGAAATACAATTATGGATCACAGGAGACTGCAGGATTTTGCAGAAATATATATATATATATATTCCCCAGTGATTTGTTCTGGTTTCTGAGAAAATACAGGAAAATCACAGATGCAAAATTTAGAAGTTCATAGAACTTTGCTAATGAGTTGCTTACCTTAAGTTCAAGTAGCTCTGAAATGCTCATGCAAAGAGTGAGAAGAATGAATGGACACTATATTCTTTTTCTTCTTCTAATTAAGAAAAATTTCAACGAATGAACAAGGCTCAGAGTCAGGTTAGAAAAACAATTCCGTTGTGTAAGCAATAAACGTTGGTTAGTTTCCCTCCAAAAAAGTTGTATTGCTTCACATGTTCAAATAAAACTCAAAAATTGGTAGAAATAGTTACCTTAATTACAAGAACATGATTACTATAGTTTCTATGAAAATTTAGGGAGCTGACCAAGCTGATAATAGAAATTTCTACAAAGTACTCTCTTCAACTCTTACAACCTTTGGAAATTCACTGTTTTGTTTGCCTCCTCATGAAAATGACAAGTGCCTGCCTGTAAATCAAATGACTGTATTTCTTTCTGTTTACTTTCCAATTTTTCATGACTGCTTCCATATTTCTCCTATGAGTGACAGACAAGACCTGTGTTCTGATGGAGAAAAAGCTGAGCTCTAAAGTAGAGTTCTCCTCAGGTTAATACTCTGCCAACAGCCTCCAACAGAAATGCATGGGGTACCTGAAAAACACTGTGAATGAGCATAACCCTCTCAAAGGGAAAAAAAAAAAACAAAAATAAAACACAAAAGCAGGCTTACACCTTAAGCTGTTTACAGAGAAATTAAATTTACACCTAAAGCTGCTCACACAAAAATTAAAACAATCTTTCACAGTGTAGGGCTATTCTGGAGGAGGATTCTCTATGTGTTATGTCCCTTTGAAGTTGCTGGTTAAAAATTTAGGTGAGACTATCTGAGGGTCTGGAACACAACTTGCAAGTGAAGTAGTGAAGACAAACGTGATTATGCAAGGTATTATATATTTCAATCCTCTGAAAGCAATTTACACACCTTTAACTGATTACATTTGACAATATGAAAGTAGGAAGAAATAAAGGGGAATATGGAAAATATTCATTAGCAGCTTCTTGAGAGTTCTTACAAGGCACCCTTAGGAACAACCACAGAGCCCAGCTCCTGGCCTGACTGTGGGGATGTTTTGCACAGAACATTCACAGCCAGCATGAGATGTTGTAGATAAGCAAATAAAGAAGACAGGCAGTACAACCAGGTTATAATATCTGAAGTGCTGTGTGGATTCCTCAAACACGAATTCGGAGATTCAGTCTCCAGTAGTAAGTACAGAGATTTCAGTCTAATTCATGTGTAATAGTGAATTGCCTTTCCTGGAATATTTAGGATGTGTATCCAGCAAGTGATCACTGCCAAGGTTTGCAGACTAATGCTGTACAGCAGTGTTAATTTCCAATTATGTCCTTTCCTTCTAAAAGCTCTTAAGATGTTCCACTAAAATCCCCTTTACTTAAACATGATAAAATGCATGAGGATATAAACAGCTTTCAATGAGATACTAGAAAGTCACGACAAGTAAAGGGTGCATTTTAAGTGCATTTTAAGGCAAAGAAGCAGTTTTTGTTTTTCCTACAGTATTCCCACAAGACCAGTGCTACTTCTATAATCTACATCAGTGAAGCGATTCAAGCAGAAATGTACAAAACTTGAAGGTTTTTAATTAAATGAAACATATTTCAGCAGCATATGTCACAGCTTTTCTGAGTGATACACTTAGGATGTAACACATTCTCCACTGATTCAATGCAAGTTTTTTATTTCATACACGCTCATAATTATCTTTAATTTAGATGTATGCCTTAATAGAAACTAAGGCAAAGGCAGCACAAGCAGCAAATAAAATCATCTGCTTCCAACAATGACACAATGAACATGATAGAATATGAAGGAAGAGACTACAAGCCTTTAAAAAATGTTTCTTGATGACATCGAAACAAAGAGCAAAACCCCAAAACGTACCCAGCTGCATGCCCACTAGGTTTATTTAATAGTTGCTTACTGTGTAGCAAAATTATCCCTAACCTAGGACTAGGCTACTGGATAAAATATCACGACAGAAGCAAGACAACTGAGAATCCAGTTTACTGAGAAAACACTACATTCTTGCTTCTTCTCATTTCTGCTTCTTTTTCTCCCCTCCAAATGCTAGATCTGAATAAAAGTACATAGTTGAACCATAGTTGAACTATAAGCAGGGGAAAAAAAGAAAAAATTGAAAGTACTGATCAAACCCACATGTTTCCTTTTTTTGTTATTGTTTCCTTATTGCTCCTCAATAAGACTCTCACTTCCTTGCTTTGGTTTCTGATCCAATTTAGAATATATTGGGAAACATCTTTACACACTGTAATATTTTCTAAGGGCTTGCTATTTTAAAAACCTTGCATGAATTTGCAAGTATTGATCTCCATTCTTAAAAGTCTACCTGGAAAACCTACAAACCAGCATTTTACTGTTTACCAGCAATTACCAGCAATTTCATACAAAGAAATGAAAAAAAAAAAAAAATGTAGAAAAATAGATCATTAACAACAACCTATCACCTGTTTCTGGACAGGCTGAATGCATAGGATATTAAATGGGACACAGATTTATATCTCTATTTTGAAACTAGAGCTCAGTTTTTAAAAATATGCCCATGTAGCCCCATGGGCTGTTATGTAATCACAACACAACTGGCCAAAGCTTGTCAGAATTTGGGAGTTCCTGCCAATGCAAGAACCTGTGTTCTTAGGCAAGTAAGAAATTAATCTTTCTCGTCAGGACATGAGTGCTGAGTAGGACCAAAGTCAAGGCCTTCCCAAGCACAGGACACATCTGCCATCAGAACATTTATGGGGGCTGAAGGGCACCAGCCATGCCCCTTTGACATGGCCTGCACTATCCTGCACTGTGGCCTGGAAAAATTGTGGCTGTAGAGGCACCAAGAGAAGAAAAATTGCATGTTTCAGAGTTTTGCTTTTTTTTTTTTTTTTTTTTTTTTTTTAAAAAAAAAAAAAAAAAAAAAAAAAAATCCAAGCTGCATTTCTTCTGTGACACCTAGGCAATGAGAGACTGATAATTTTTAATAACTCTGACAGAATGATGAGATGAAAGCACTTGCTGTGGATTTTGGATTCAGACATTTGCCGTACCCAAGTATCTTAAGGTTTATTTTTCTTTGCTTCTATTTAACTAAGAAAAACAAATGGCTCTAGAGAATCCTGGTCCTTCTCCAACAAATACAAATCAATTAAAAAATGTGCCAGAAAACCGGAAATAAAATTTGAAATTTGAAATTGAACTTTCCCAGTAGAAATTCACCTTATTTGCTAACTACACACTCTAATTTGGAAAAAAAACCCCATCTCTAAGGTAGATTATAATCAAATATGTTATAGAGTTCATCTTGTAACACCCCCTGCCATGGGCAGGGACACCTTCCACTATCCCAAGCTGCTCCAAGCCCTGTCCAGCCTGGTCTTGAACACTTCCAGGGATCCAGGGGCAGCTGCAGCTTCTCTGTCCCCACTCTCACAGGGAAGAATTTCTTCCCAATATCCAATCCCAACCGAATCTTTTTCAGCTGGCACACTCTTGATCTCTTCTTTGCTACTGTGACCAGGTTTTCTGAGTTTGCTTACTTCTGACACAGAAGAGAAGAACGCTACAATATTTCTGTTTGGGGTTTCATCCTTTAATACCTCTAAATAAATAGGAGTGAGCCAATTTTCAACAGGAAATTAGAGGAAGAGGAGCCTTTCAAAGAAATATAGCAATATTCTTAGTGGGGTAAAGAACAATCATGCCAGCATTGCACTGCCTGTTTACTATAACAAGGCAAAATGGGAAATTTTGAAAAGAAATTTTCAATAATTCCTGAGAAATTCCTAATTTTATTTATTTATTTATTTATTTAAATTGCTACTTTAACAAAATCTACTTTGTATTTGTACTACTTAGGTTTTTTTTCCACATTTAGCTATTTTTTTAATGTGGGTTTCACTGATATAGTAGTGCTGTTTGGAACAGCAAATAACTTACAAATTAAGAATACTCATTTTAAAATGAAGTGATACGAATGAAGCACTTAGAACACAGAGTTTCTGAGACAGGATGGTTTAGATAAGCACGTGAAAAAATATCTATAGCATACTTTATCTGGAAAAAAAAATTGTTACTTAGAACACAATTTGGAATAGTTTTGATATTGCCAAATCATTGGTTCTCCCTTCTCCTGTGAGATTTTACTGTGGACAGAGATTTTCTTCCTGTAAGAGAAAGGGAACACAATGGAAGATTCCCAACCTCGTGTGGAAAAAAGGAAAAAAAAATGAGACAAGACAGAAAAAGCTTTGATAACTCTTTTCCTCAACATTCAGCATTCAGTCCACTACATTATGCAAAATATCTATTGAGTTACAAGCAAGATTTTTTATCTTTGTATTTTTTGGGAAACCATGATACAATGTCATTACAGTTTTGGCACTTCAGCATAAAAAGAAATGTTTCATTCTCTTTGCCTCATTAGGATCTCATATGAGATCCTGTCAGCTGCAAGTTTGTTCAGTTTATCTCAAGAAAAAAGGAAGAAAAAAGCTTAAAATTTCCCTTAGATATGTCAGTCAAAAGCAATGCACTGGCTGGAACTCCAAGTTCAGAAGAATATTGCTCATGTCAGTTGAGACAGAATCTTTCTGTGGACCCATTTTCTTCATCACTTTTAGAAAAGATGATATTTATGTAAAGGCCCAACTTTGCCTTGCAATTATCCCAAAATCAAACTGTGCTGTATAGAGGGATTCAGCCAATGATTCCATCACATATTTCTCATTATATGCTCTTTTTCTAGTTGAGAAGTACTTTTTCTAGGATCACAGTTTCACAAAAGATAAATATTATTCAAATTTGAACTGGCCAGGGAGACAGATATTCAATCTTAAAGCATTTCTTGGCTATGTGAAAATTATTAATTCCAAAATTCTCCTGATTTAACTCAGGATATTCTGCAGGCTGTGCTCATTTAAATTCAAATTTAATCCTTCCTTTCCAGTCATGTAGTAAAGACACCCTCCCGTTATTCACATTCTTTCATGCAGCTCTGTTTTTACTGTATTTGCAACAGTTGCTAAACAGATCCTCATATCAGATCTTCCATTCCAACAGACATACCTGTCTTAATGTGCTCATATAATTTTATAATCTCTTACTTATTATCATGCTGAACTTTTTATATTACGATGGAGCTGTTGGGAATGGCAACTGTTAATTCTGGAGACTGCATGAATTATTGGTTTTTATGTCAAGATAAAAATATTGATTGAGGGCAGAGCACTGCTGTAGGATCACGGCTCTTCCAGAAGGAAGTTCCCATGAACCAGTTGAAGAGGAATGCAGAAATTCCCAGAAACTTTGCAGCACTGTGCACTGTGCTTTCACCTCACAGATTGTGACCTCTGACATGGCAAACTAACTGCATTTCACTTTGCTGCCATTTTAAATAAAAGCTAGTGATGAAGCAGATCTACGAAATATTTTTCTCACTAGGAGTTCAAACCTTTTGCTTTGTATAATCTGCCTAGTGCTGATGTTTGGAACAGGTGAGTTTCTAGAGTCAATTATTAAAAACATATTCTATGTGCTGGGTAACCAGATTATAAATCATGAGACTTCACAAAGCTGGTGTAAAACTCACTGTCAAACCTTTCCAGGCTGATGTATAGTGTTAAAGAAAAAGCCTAGCAGAAGGCATTCACAGAGAACAGAATGGAAATGGCTGTTTCACTTGGAAAGAACCTACAATGACCATTTTGTGTGACTGCCTGATCAACTCCAAGTTGACCAGGTTGCAGAATTTAGTTCAGGGCATTGTACAGATGCCTTTTAAACATTGACAGGATTGGGGGAGTGAGCACCCCTCTAGGAAGCCTGTTCCAATGTCTGACTACCCTCTTGGTAAAGAAATTCTTTCTAATATCCCATCTGAACCTCGCCTGGCACAGCTCAGCACCATTCCCACTGTCACTGGAGGCTGCCCTTCAGCCTCCTTTTCTCCCAAAAAGACAACCCCAAAGGCCTCAGCTGCTCCCCACAGGACCTATGTTCCAGCCCTTGCACCAGGTCTGTCCTCCTGGTGACAGTCCTGGTCTTGAATATCCAGAACAGGAAAGCAAAAATCTTTAAATGGCTGTATAGTACAATCTCTTCTTTGTACCTGATAACCAAGCTAGAGAAAACCATCATCTGGAAGTGCCATTCTAACCAAAACCACGCACCCTTGAGCACACAGCTTTCTGTTAAAAAAACAAAAAACAAAAAACCAAAAAAACAAAAAAAAAAAATAAAATTAATTTGTCTTTCATTTATTCATGTAATTTCCCCAATTAGAGAAACTGTGATTATTTAACTACAGCTTGTGGCAAGTCCCACAGTTTGCAAAAATTGAAAAGCACACAACAAAAACATTGGAGTCCGAGTAACTAAACAGCAAACCATGCTACAAGTCAAGCTTGACTAGATTTGTGTTTGATTTAACTCTGAAAAGGAGCATTCTTAAACATATAGCACAGGAAATAATTTTTCTTTAGGTACTGAGCAATACTAAAGCTGCATTATGAAACCAGTTTATTAGTGGTAAATAAAAACAGTGGTTCACTAATAAAACTGGGAGATGCAAATCTGCTTTCATAGAGCTCAGTTTTCAATAACTCACCATAAAGACTGCCAGAACTAAAACAGAAAAGCATTTTTAGGAATTTCACTAAAGCACATACTTCCTAAATGCCAAGTAATGCATATCCCGTAGGTTTTCAGCAAATATTGTCCAAATGGATTTACTAATCTGAAAGCCTATTTACAAACCCCACAACAGATTTATACAAAGCGTAACAGATATGTAAATCTTACCAATAAAACCTAAATAAAGTCTTGATTAGTTTTTGATTTTTCCTGTGCACTTTGCCAGTACAAGCAATAGATTTATTTCTAAATCACAGTTTTGGGGCTCAGATGTTAGCATCAGAATTTAAAATTACACACACAGCCCCTACACATTAGCTCTTAATCATGTTCTATAAATTCCAATCAGAACTTCTACAGTGAGCTCTTGAAGTCCAGATGTAACGAGTTTCATAAAAGGCTTTGTAATCTGTTTCTCATGTTCCCCTTCAAAGTTCAAAATAAATCATATTCCATCCACAAAGCACCTCAGTTGTTGGTTTTTGTTTTTTGTAAAAACAGCAATTTGTCATTATATGATATGTTTAGGCACAATTCTTCTACAATTCTATTGGAATAACATCAACAACAGATGCAGAAAGGACTATTTAAATTTAAGGCATGCATTTCAAGCAGATCTAGGAATCAACTTGCCATAGAACTGGCATGCAAAGAACAAATCCTCCTCAGGCCAATTTTAACACCCTTTCAGTTCAACTTTCAAAGCCTAACAGGAGTTGTGCTGTCGCTGGAATAACCCCTGTGCCACATGCACTTTTCACTGTCATCTTTCCACAGGCACCAAAGCTCGTATGGCAAATCAGATCTGAGAGCTGCAAACAAAACAAAGCCTAGAGCAAAACCAACAGCAAACCCACAGGATTACTTTCCAGTCAGATAAAGCTAATCCTGCTCACTCCGTGGCAGCATCCAGATTGGCTCAAGGGAACTGGGAAACCACAGACTCAGCAACGTTCAGCTGATGGAGACATCTGATGATCTTAATTGTTACATTAGCTTCAAAGCCTCTTGAAAATCCAATTCCAACAGCAGGTGTTAAAACTTGGCATTCAGCTCAGAATTTGATGGGATATAGGTGACAGGAAGGAAAAGGCAGGGAATCAGAACTGATGTAGCAAAGACAGGTGGAAGAAAGTAGTTCTTGTTATTTTAACAATCGTTTACTCTTCCTGAGACACTTCTAAAAAGCAGGAAAGAAGTTGAATTGACAAATTGCAAAAATGTTCCTCCATAACATTATACTAAAACCAACATATGTAACAGTGAAAGGTGCTACATTTTCTTTAAGTGCTTATATAAATTGTTTTACTTTAATACTATTTATATTATTCCTTATATTACATACAGGCTCTATATTAAAAACTTATTTGCCAAATCATCTCATGACAGAGCAGCACCCAAAAATGAAAGGGCACAGTTTGCTGAGCCCCAAGCCTTGCGCATACAAGGGAATGTTCTCCTTATTTGAAGGGAAAATAAAAACAAGAAAAAGGAACTTTTTCTCCATGTTGATTCAATCAACTTTGCTTTTTAATGACACTTAAAACTTCTGTAGCAGAGCACTTATTCCACTGAGTCTAATCAAGTTTTTCAGCTGCATAAATCTAAGTATTTAGCCTTTTGTCTGCAGAGTGCTCCTCTGCATCCTTTTAAGCCTTGGGACTGAATTCCTGTGTCAAGCACGGCACAGTGCTGAGGGATTACTAACAGGATCCAGAATACAGTTTATAATTGAATTCCCAACAGGTATGTCATTCACAAAGCCAAAACTACACATGATATTCTGAAATATAAAGAGATGGATCTGCAGCTGCTGCCTCTCAGTTTGTACCTGAAAATCCGAGAGTGCTTCTGCATTTACAGGCTCAAACACTTCATGAGCAGCTAAAAAATTGACAATTTTGACATGAACCCTTCATGTCGACCACTGGCTCTTGTACTGGGTGAAGCCAGAGTGAATTTCCCTGAAGTACATGGAACCAGGACTATAATCAAATTTTTCGGTTCATCTGTTCATGTCAGGGGTATATATCTAACTGAGGACACTAATCAGTAGTATTAAAAAGTGAAATCTGAATGATTAAAAAATGCTGGCACCTTGTCAGATGCCACGATGTAATTAAAAACAGATTCCTCAAAATGGTATTTCAAGTAAACACCTCAGAGAGGAAATTAAAAAATTAAAATATTATGCTATCTTTGCCTGTGTGTTTTAAAGCTGTTATTTAAAAAAATAAAAAATAGCAATACACCCCTTAGAATCATGATATGTTGCAAAAATAAGTTAATTTGAGAAGACAGCAAATTTTTTATTGCCTTGGATGTTTTGCAAAGTCGTGATGAAAAGTCTGCCAGTCTACCATTCTACAACTGTCAGTACTCTCTTAATAAAAACAATAAATTGTGTTACATTTAACGCATCTTATACAAATACAGAAAATATCACTGAGTAGATAATCTTTAGTAATATCTTTTTCCAAGTATTTCAGTTTCATGAAGTCTGTCTATATACACAGCTCAAACAGAAGCTCAGTAGAAAAATGACTTTGCCAATTAACTTCTTTGAATGAATTATAAAAACCCCAGTCAGATTCAAATGTGTTGCTATTTATTTGGTCATTTAGGAATTAGAACTGTTTTGTGACTAGAAAATAAATGTTACCCATTCGGAGTTTGATTGTTCTAAAAAAGTAAGCACCCAAGTGTGGATGGATAACATCTGATGGTAGCAAAAAGGAGATTATTTTACTGCTCATCTGTGATAATTTAGAACAGATTAAGTAGAACTTTGGCACTGACTCAGAGCACCATGAAATATCCATGTACACCTATTACTGATATATCTCAGTAGCAAAATAAAAGGGCTGTTCTTTCGTCTAAGGAAAAGACAAGCACTCTCTGAGATTGAAGAATTATCACATAACTAAGGAAAAGCTACTTTTCTTACGAATGACTTCTCAAAGTAAGCACCATTCAGAACATACTGCTTTATTGATAACCTGATTTTGAAGAAATTTCTCTCTATTTTTACAGTCATATCATTTTTAGATGAGGAAAAGGCTGCAGCATACTGGAATATACTGTTCCATTACCACAGAACAACTTCTATTCTTCTTCCCTTCTACTTGTCTGAAATGTTGTTTTTCATTTATTGGCTACTGGATCCTTGTCATGAAACAATTTAGGTCGAAATGCAATACTTTGTAATAATAGTTTAAATTTTGAACTAAAATTATTTCAATAGATGATACAGATGCTCTACCTTTTAAAATCAATATTATATGTGCATGGTTGGAATTAGGCTGCAATTTATGAAACTCCTAGCCATTAGTTTTACAAGAAGGTATTAAAATAAAAAATAGCTTCATAGACAGCATATGATCTCTGTTGATGAGATGGAAATACCATTTCCAATGTAGGAAGGTATATCTTTTTATACTGCTTTGGTTTTATGGTTAGTTTGTTACAGACAAAACCCAGCCCCTGGCCCAAGGAACTGCTGGTGGGTGGGGTGATCACTCCTGTTGGTTAATTAAATCTCATTAATGTTAACATGAATGTGCTTAATTCAAGCACAGGCTTGAATCTATTCTGTTGGACTCAAATGGAAAATGGGATTGAGTCCTGAAGGCCAAACTGACCCTGGTCA
Organism: Certhia americana; assembly: GCA_018697195.1. Classification (NCBI taxonomy): domain Eukaryota; kingdom Metazoa; phylum Chordata; class Aves; order Passeriformes; family Certhiidae; genus Certhia; species Certhia americana. The sequence continues at coordinate 9,249,453 of CM031865.1, read as the reverse complement.
GGAGGAGTCTGAGTTTCTCTGCCTGTGCCCCTCCTTGTTATCCAGCTGGGAATATTCTCTGCTGTGACTCTGGAAGCCTCAATGCCCCACACAGGGACCTGCAGGAGGAATGGACTCAAGAACGTGGGTGTTGCTTTTCTACATTACATGCTGAAATTCTTCCAGTGTTGTTAACACCTACTGTCTGGGGCAGAGAATGAAGTGCTTTTACACCATCAAACAGAAATCTGGTTTCAGGCTCATGAAGGTGAAACAGGGAGACAGACTGTTCCCTATTGCTCAACAGAGCCTTTCTCCTCTCAAAGTGCTGAACAGATCAAAAACCAAACCCTGATGTTGCAGGATTATCTCTTTCCTTGTCCCTAATGAAATAAAAAACACAGTTTAACCATCCCTGTTCTTTCTGATACAAGGTCTTCAGTCCACAATTTTCTGAAAGACATGTCTAATTTTGTAATTTCAATTTAAGACTCATCATCTGTTCTGGAACTAACATTAATTGGTGCATTAATACTTGAGTGTCTCAGCAAACTGGCAATACTCCCTTATTGACTACACTCATAACAAAAACAGCTCAACAAACAAGATGTTCTTGCTGGGATTTTGTAACACTTTCATTTATGTTGGTTTTCGACTCATCATATATTTTTTAGCTATACTCTAGTTTTTTCTCACAACTTCTACACTTGACAAAACTTCCTATTGTCCAATTGTATTTGAAAGGACAGTCTTCATGCTAATTTAGCAATCCTTCATGTCAGGAGATCTATTTAAAAACACATTATTGTGCTTATTAGTTATATGAACTCCCTGCATATCAACATATTATGAGACAAAATAGAAGAAAATAAAGGACAAGGGCAGAGTACAATTTCATGCACAGGATTATGTTACAAGAACATCTTGAAGATTTTTATCACTGGGAATACATCAGGTTTGTCATACACAACCAGTTAAAAAAACATTCAGAGTAAGAATTTCAAATAAAGATTATCTGCTACTGGGATCAGATTTTCACAGGACAACTGCAATGAAGGCATCAGAGAGCAGGGATTTGAAACAGGCCCAGCATCTCCTATTAGTGCCACACAATGTAAAATGCAAGTAGAGAATTTCATGATGCTGCACATTGAAATCTGAAGTTTCAGCTGCCTCTTTTGGCTCTTGACCAGGATCTAAGGGCTAAACTTAAATAAAGTCAGACATTAGTTTGTGCTTAATTTATACTTTTAGGTTACTTCAGGCATCCCATCCCTCAGCTCAGCACACAATTCAGGTTCTTAGGAGCTTTTCCCCAGGACACACATTTCTTATGCACTGTCTAGATGTTTAATTTTGGTCTTATCCTCCCTTCTCATATGGCTCAAGAAAATGAGCGAAGAATGCTCAGCATCCCAAGAAATGCTCAGCATCAAGAGCACGACTGCAGAAAAGTTCAGCCATCACTGTGATGCCAAAATAGGTGCCCACATTTAAAGACTAGATTAAAACCACTATGGATTGGGTTGAGTCTGAGGAAATCTGTCATTTTAGAATTCCTTAAGACAACCCAAAGTCTTGAAAATTTGGTTTTGAATTCAGGATTGAGCTCATGAAGCAGAAGTCAGTATCTGTAAACTTCAGCATCTGCAATGTGATCGTAGCAATGTAACAGAACAATATACAGAAAAACATGTCTAGAATACACTGTACAACTCTACACCAAAGGAAGCTGTAAGTACGGTCTAAACCCAAAACCAAACAAAGAAACATCCAATTTAACAGCTGCATGTCCCCAGGTCTTTCTGCAAGTTGTTTGCAAAACCAGCTAATTAACTCTTAGTCCAAAAGCAGCTATTTCCATGCCTTGTCACTTGAGCATATACTAAAGTTCCACTGACTTTACCTCATATTCACTCAAATGTAAATTGGAATATGCTAAATTAAAAATAAATAAATAAAAAAAAAGAAGGAAGAAAACAAAAAGTAGTTACTACATTAATGTTAGTGGAAACTTCATGTTTTAAGAGGCATGCACTGGGGAAAGAATGTCTGATTTGACATCTTTGTCAAAAGATCTGTAGACAGAAAAGAGCTCCTAAAGAGAGCTGCTCCAACAGACAAGGTACTTTTAGAGTACCCAAAGGAACTATTCCTCTAGAATGTTGGCATCTTCTTTAAAGAAAAATTCATCTTCCTTGTAAAGCCACCAATTCAGTACATGTGTGCCAATAACAAATGCCCTATGGTAGTATTGATGCTAGAGAATGAATTAATAAAATTAAGAGTCTGACAAATTCAGTAACTAAGTGTGTGAAGAACAGGATAGCAGGAAACAGGGGAATATTCAAATAGCCCTGGGCATATTCCTACCTATTAAAGAAGCAAGCTTCAGATTTGTTTTTTTAGATTTGTTCAGATTTAAATTTGTTGGATTTCAGTGGTTGAATACAAATTAAATTGTTCTATAATTCTATAAACATATGTGTTGACTTTCCCTTAAAAAATGCATGCACTTGTCCAATTGTTTGACATCCCTCACAGCAAACTTCTATTCTTGAAATAAAAGCAAAGGAGGTACACAAGATTTTTCTCACTACACAGTAAAAAGCCACTACTGGACAAACTGAAAGCAATCATTTGACTTGTGCAATAAATGTACAGTGGCTTCTTTGAACAGTCATGATCATCAACTAGTAGACAAAACCTCCCCAAAAAAATGACACCTGTCACAGACATCTTTGCTGAGAACCTGTCACCAATGCAGACAGAGCTGCAGACAGCTCTAAACCAAAACAAGACACAGCAAAGAAAAGAATTGCTGTAGAAAATGTAACTTCTTTCCAAGGCAGGTAAGTCCCACTAATACAGGCACTCACGTGACCTCAGTACAAAGAAAAAAAAAAGTCCAGTTGGTCACAGCCAGTAGCTGACCAAGTTCAGCAAATCCCAAATATTTGTCACATTGCACCTTCAGAAATCTAGCTCCAGCTTTGAAATGCTCCAGCCTTTGTCTACAGTGTCAAACAAATCAGATTTTACAAGTTCATTCTGTATTCAGGTGAGGAAATGAAGTAGTTACTCAGTTACTGTAAGTACCATTTTTGACTCATGGTATTTCATTTTTTTGTATATAAAATAAGGATTAAACAATCTTTCCTCTCACTCCTACCTATCTTCTTTTGCTTATCCAGATTGCTGTAATTTGCAGTAAAAACTGTATTCCATGAGACGCACAAACAACATCAATCTTGGCTTTCTATCCTAAGATTTAGGATGATACATTATGTATCAGCTTATGTGTTTATCCTGCGGTTTGATTGGATCAGATGGAGCTGACATATTTGCTTCCTTCACTTAAATTCCAACTCTAGTTTGAAAAACAATGTGATAATTTTTTTTCCCCTTTTACTGACAGTTGGCAGAAAAATCTTGAAAGTAGCCAAGTACAATTTAGGTCTGAAAGAAGACTTCAGGAGCTAATGGTTTCGAAGAGCAAGCTGGTTAAGAAACATTCAGACAGAAGCCAATGCTAACTTTTTTAAAGAACATACAGTCTTACTGCAATATCAAAAATACTTAAGAAATGAACAAATAATTCTCTGTTTTCAGTCAGAGAACTGAACAGGTAAGAATGTTCACAGACAATCCATGGGGATGGTTTCTACACATGCCGTGCTACACATTTTTATAAATGCTGCTATATTTTTTTTGGTTGATTTTTCTCTTGTTCATTGAAACCACAGCTCCTGGTTGTTTGGCTATTTTCATAATTGTCAGAGTTCTCTAAGCTGAAAGCATTACATTCCTGTGACTCAAAAAAAAACCCCAACAAACCAAAAACCCCAAAAGCCCAGAAACAACCTTGTAATACCTGAGCCTTGTCATCTTCCCACAACCTCATGAATATATGTCATAGGAAGAAATGTAATTAGTTCTGTCCTGTAATAATTCTTCCATTTTGAAGGAGGCATATTAGCATATCAGCAGAAAAGATATGGAAAATTTCAGATTAGAGCTGTTTTTTAATACCTGACTGAAGCAAGTGGAGCTGTGTTGGATGGTACAGCTGGTTCATCAAATTTTTACCAAGGGTTCTGCAATTTCATCTTATTTTTATTACCTAGTCTTTATCCATCAGAGTTCAAGTATAAAGTGCAAGAGTCCTTGAGGCTACTTGCTTTTAGGAACAAAGAACTACTGAAAAATTCCAAGCATATCTCCCCTAACTAGGCTGGAGCAGATAGAGAATATGCTGTCTGGCCAAACACAGTATGACTGTCTGTCAGAAAACCTCATGTCTTTAGCAGCAAAGTCACCTCTCACATATAATGCTGAGAAAATCCCCAGACAGCTGGGGTTTTTTTCCCTTTTGAATGCTGTTACTTACCTATTCACGACAATTAATAGAACATCCCTAAAGCTACTGTGCCAAGTTATATCACCAGATTTGCTCTTGTTTTTATTGCCGCTGACAATAGCCACAGAATAAAATACACATTGGTAGAAGGGAGTTTTCAGCAGGTTTGTATTTACCCTCTGCTTGAACTGGCTTATATGTTCTTTCATGCACGAAGGCTAAAGGTAAAACAGAGTCTCACTTGTGTGCTTAAGAGAATATGTGCTAAATCAAACCATTCCTGTGAAATATGTGTGCCTGTGCTGCTTTGCAGGAAAAGACAAAGTTTGGGTTTGTTTGTGTTCACAGTGTCACCACAGCAAATAGAATTGTGCTTTGAAAATCTCAAATACCATCAAACCATAAATGCCAGTAAGATTCTCAGAGCCAGTATATGAGATTTTGGTCAGAAAAAAAAGCAATTAATTTAACTTAGGGAATGACTACAGCAACTGGCACATTACACTGCACCTATGCTGCTCCATCACCTTGGGCAGATGAGAGCTCTGAAAAACCATGAATTGCTGGCAGCTGTGGGAAGACAAAGAGAAAAATTAAGAGCTTCCCTAAGTCATAGTGCAATTTCTCAGCCCAAACCCCACGTTTTCATGTGTGACAGATCACACAAACAGTACCCCAGATACTTCTGGTAGATTCACAGCAAGGTCAAACTCAACATCTAAATACTCAGTATCAGCAGTAGACTGTGAAATATGGATATTGATCAGGCCCTACCTTGGTCCTCACTTCATACACTGAGACCTGTTCTGTTTTGTTAATCCCCTGTCACCTACCCCAGTCCATATTCCTGCATGTTGACCAGAGGCTTGAATAATTCATTTTTAAAGAACAAAATCATAACATAATTCACCTTGGAAAAGGTATGAGAGTCCTGTTGGTCTGTGCAGAACTTGTGCCTTTGATGAAGAGACTGAGAGACGATGGGAAAGTCTGGCACGAGTGACTGAAAACAGGAATTTAAAAAATTACATCGAACACAATACATCACTGCAGAAAGCTAACTGGAGAAATTACCTGTGAAAATTGACACTCCAAAGTGCCACATTTTCATGATAGAAATCAGAGCATACAGGAACAATTTCCAGACAGCACTACAGACAGTGACATGGGGACAGGATGCCATATATCTGACTGGGCCTTGCAAGGACAAAGGTTTTCTGGGCTTGCCTTGGATGTGAGATATTTTCAGGTCCTTCAGACTTCTGTTTGCTCAATATTTCAGATGAGTTCTGCATAAACCAAACAAACTCCTTGATATTTTAGGTGCTGTAATTCCGTCTAGAGTAATATTGTGTGTCTGCTGCTCAAACAATTCTGCCAACTCCTCTGTCTCTACACAGAGGCAATTTCCAAATGAAAACAGAAAATACCTCAATGGAATGTCCAGCTGTGGAGATGCCTTGATGCAGAAGCTATTGGCATGTCCAAGCACAACGCCACATAGCTTCTTCAAGAATAATCTGATTCCCAAAAGGGCAAAATATTGTAGGAACATCACAGGAATATGAATGTACTCTGTTGAAATATCTACACCAGGAATGTTCAAGATGCTTCTGATAAAAATTTGCCACACAGACATTCTGTTCACAGTACTATTCTATTGACTCAGAATCTGCAAAATCTCAAAAGTCTGGGATTTTAAGAGTTGGAGACCTTCATGTTAATTTAGACATATTGCAGTATCTTGGCATGCAAAAAAAAAAACCCCAAAAACCCAAACAAACACACCCCCAAAAAATCAACAACAAAAAACCCCACAACAACAACAACAATAAAAAAAACAAAACAGAGAACAAACCAAACAACAACAACGGGAAAGAAAAAAAAACAAACACCAAAACAACAAAACCCCAAAACAAAATACCCCGAGCTCATTTGCAAACCAAACTATGCTGGAAGATTAAAATACTTGGCAGAGGTAGCATGCACCAAACCACAGATTTTCATTTTTAGAGAGATTCCAGAGAAGGAAACTACCAAAGTTATGGAGGTCACTGCATTGCCAGTTTGAATGAGTGTTCCCTATATTTCAGAATTAATGGGACTAAACAACAGGTAAATGGGGATATATATCCCTTCCATGCTTCAAAGGAACAGAACAGTATGATCCTGTTAGAAAATGCCTCAAGTCAATATTCTTATGCTGCACCTTATCAGTGGTCAAAATGTGAATTTCATTTACCAACAGTCTCTTCATTCCATTTGCATACTGTTCATTCCATTTGCTTCAGGAAGAGAACCTGCCTGTCATCTCCTTGGAAGTGTTTATATTTTAAAAAAATGGAATTATCACAGTATGTTACACAAAACCCCCTTCGTTGCTCTAGAAATGGAAACACTCTGCCCTCTTGCTGATTTGTTTAATGTTTAGAAGTCAATTGCATTAGAGTAGTTCTATTTTATGCAATTCCATAATTGGAGTGTAGAATAATCAGGTTCACTAATAATTTTCTCAAGAGTTATCTGTCAGCATCCATAACTCATCATAAATCCAATTATGTCACTTCTGGTGTGCCTTTCATGACTTTGGTGCCTGACAGAGTAAAAATCAACATGAGATTATTTCAGGGCTGGTCCTGGGTCAGTGGGTCCAGTGGCATCTCCTGTTAGGGGTCTGCCATTCAAGCTTTCAGAACTGCATGATCCTAGTCTTTTGAGGATGCTCTGATGAGCACACAATGGACATAAAAGTATTTTCAAACTGGTAAACCACTGAATTGACTGGTTACCATGACACAGTGTCATTAAAAATATTTGACTTCTGGTCAGATGGAAAAATCCCTTTTCTGCCACACAGGCTCACCCTCCTCCATTTTAACACTTGATATTATATACACTACTACATTGAAATTACAGTCTGCAAATCTCACTTAAGATACCACCAAGTTTTGTACTGCATCACACTACTCCCCTGAATGTTTCAGCTCTTTGCCACTAAGAAGCTTACAGATTTCTCTTTCTTTGAACGCCTCAGATCAGCATGGTTCTCACAGCAATCCACCCTTAATCCACTTTTTCAGTGCTGAGATCTTAAATGAATTGTTCTGACAATTGTTCTGACAAATTAGATCTTCGAAGCACTCAGATTACAGATCCATCTATTTAACAGCTGCTCTCATTCTTTTTTTTTTTTTCTGCCACATTCAGCAATCTCCTCCTTTTCAAAGTGTCCATGAAATTCGGGTGCCCACTGATGTCAGAGAGCACAAGACACAGTTAGCTCATTATCTGCACTTACACCAAACCTCAGGAAAAAAATTACACTGAAACTTTTACACTGTTATTTAGTATTAAGCCATATACATGGAAAAACCACAAAAACCTACCAAAGTCTTATTTCCCTGATGAGATGAAGGGCTTCAAATCAATGTAAGCTTTTCCTCCAGCCTGAGTGGCCATACAAGCAAAGCAGACTGTGAGTGATATGCAGTGAAAAATAAGAAAAAGTTGTAGTTTCAAATGTTCTCATAAACCATTTCGGAGAAAAAAAGCCAATTAAAATTACCAAATGTTGAATTTACTATATGTGAATATTTAATTTCTCTTAACATAAAAAACAGTTTTGTGTGAAATGTCTTTTGAAATTAAAAGTTAAAATTTCTGAAGCAGGTATGACACCTGTTTTACTTGCAATTGCAATGGAGTATATAAACAGTCCTTTGGCAGGTACCCACTGAGAAGAATTAACTTCTAACTGAGGACTGGAAATTCTAACTACAAGATAATTTCTCACCAGTTTTGGTTTTTGTTTTTTTGTTTGTTTTTTTTTTTTTTTTTTTTTTTTGGTGGGTTTTTGTTTGGTTTTGTTGTTGTTGCTGTGGCTGGGTTTTTTGTTCTGTTTTGTTTTGGGGTTTTGTTTGAGATTTTTTTTTTTCAAAAATGAGTACTTTATTATAAAGCTAGAGACTTATAATCTTGTGAAGAAATAACTTGGTCCCATCTACCACAATGAAAATATGGAGATTTCAGACTAAGAAACAGCATTAACAGTGCTTAGTTAACTAATTAAATTATAGCATTTCCCTTAAATGCTGAGGCTGTCACTCCAGTGCTGCTTACACTATTCATCTTTATAAAAGCTTCCTGCACCAAAGTCTGAAAAGCAAAATGGAAATCCAGTCATATCCTAGTGCAATCTCCATCAAGTTTTATCAAAGAAAATTCTAAATGCAATGACCCTATTCAAAATAATATGTAGCTATTTAAACAGAATCACAATAATTCAAGTCAAGTATCTAATAAATATTTTTCTGCATTGGCCAACATTATAGAGCAAATACTAAATTACAGATTATCCGGATTACATGTGGTTCATCACACACTATTTAGTAAATCACCAATTAACTATGCAGTAAATAAGCACACAACTATTTTCCTCAGACTCTGGGAAGAGATTTGATGATTTCTTTTCAGCCACTTTGCTATCAAGGATGGTTTAAAAACATCAATTCCATTAAAAGGGCTCCAGAGAAGACTCTTGTCTGCTGCTTGTTCCTTAACTATCACATCCTGACAGGCTTTAAAATCATGTCTATGATTTTGTGCCTTTTAAAAAAAATAACCAGGCAAGCAGATAATAATTAAAAACAAACAAACAAACGTAAAGAAACCCCACCATGACCCCAAAACCATTCAATCTGTATTTTGCTGAAGATGCTGAGCCACCTACATGTTAAATATACACGTGGCTGATCTTTGTGAATTTGCTTTTGTGGTGACCAGAAGAAATGATTCAATTTGAATAAAGAAATTGTAATTGAGAATTTTTTATGCAGAAATTTGAATAAAGAAAGAAATTAATAAAGAAAGGAATCTGTGAGGCCTCCATCACTGTGGTTTGTCAGAAGTTGTTAGAAGTGTATGAACCCATTAAATTGGGCTCATTCATGTCTGTGTCCCTTTGCAGAAATATTGCTGAGCTGACAGAAGCAGCAGCACTTTAGGGCAAGGAGTAATTCTGGTTGTGCTAATAACTAACATGGAGGGAATATTTCTGTGGAGCACAGGAGGGGAATCAAAACACATCAACTTTGGGAGCAGCCCTCTGTAGGGAACTCTCCAGAATCACAGGATGGGCACCTCTTCCTGCCATGGGCACACCACAGTGACAGCTCACAAAACCCAGAATCTGTGTGTGAAGGTGCCCTCAGAGTGTCCTCTCCACTGACAAAATGCACAGCAACAAATTTGCTATTTCCTGCCATCAACTGGGGCTCAGTGCCCTGTTTTCATGTCAGGAAGTTTAATGTCAAACATGCAAAATACAACTGAATCACACAAAAAGAAGCATTTGCACGTGAAAGTGATTTGATCACACAAGTTGACCAATATAAAGAATATTCCCAATGAGGATCCCAGTGAAGAGAACTCCACAGGTTTTAATTATATTCAAAGGATTCACAGGAAAAAAAATAGATTATATTTCAAAATTATTAGCAAATTTAAGAGGAAAGTATGTATAGATGAGCTCTCCATTTCTCTTACCTTTGCAATGGTCTCGTGCAGGCTGAAGGAGGGATCCAGCTCTTCAGTTTTTGTTGCATGTACAGGAAAAAGAACTTCAGAGAGAAAGCTGGAATTCTGTGAGAAAGAAGCAAGGGGCTTTTTAGGATTCCACACTGATTTCCCCATTCAATTGGTTATTGAATTTTGTTGATAGATTGAAAAAACCTTCAAACCTTTCTTAAATTTTGGTGATTATGAAATTTATTTCACTGATCTCATAAACTGATTCCAAGCCCCTGAAAAAGGCAAAAAAACCCTTAAGTCTTATGACTTTATTTCTGGAATGGCAGTTGACTCTGTAATTATGCTTCCCAAAACAGCTAGAATTTTTGCCTACAGGGAGGGAAAAAAAAGTATCCACACAGCTTTACTCTGAGCTAAGCAGCAATCAGACATTTTATTAACTATGTCATGATTTAAGTCTTCAGAAGAAATGTAACCACAATAATCAAGGAATACTCTTTTATCTTCTGCAACCATCCCACTTCTCTACCCAGTAATACCAGCTACATAATAAGGGATTTCTGTCAATTCCCTAAAATTATATACTTTAAGTCAACCATTCTTTTAACACCAGACAACCTAATATATTGTTTTTACAGCATGTTCATCTCTTGTACTGTGATAAAAAGCAAGATATTATTTGCATATTTGTTGTCACAAGGAAACAAGAACCCAATACCAAGGAGTGGACTGGAAAAAAAATCAAAACAATATAAAACAAACATCTAAGCCTCAAAGGTGTCCAGATGGCTAAAACCAGGAAGTACATTACATTACTGGCAAATTTAATTGTTAAATTTTTCTATAAATTAATGCCTTCATAATCAATATTGTATCAGTGTTTCCATGCATTTCTAGGAGATTATTACTGATAACAAACTCCCAACACTTTCTTTAAAAAAAAAAAAAAAAAAAATATATATATATATATATAATTAGCACTGCACCATATAAATTTTTGTGTTCTGTGATGCATTTGTGTATTGCATAACTTGTCACAGAAGTATCACAAAAAATAAATGAAGTAATTTTTTCCTTCAGAATTTTTTTTTTTTTTGTTTTTTAGATCCCAGGGAGAAGATGCTAAGTCATTTATTACAAAGACAAAATATATACTTCAGCATTAATTCGTAACTGTTCATCTTTGTTTCAAGTTTGCACATCAGTTTACAGAGCTGTGTCATTTGACTGGGGGGCTGCTAAGGAACTCCCTCATTCTGCTGTGGTGGTGCTAATGCTGTTCATCATCAGTCACATAAATGCAATCAATAACTCAAAGAGTTACATTATTTATATTCACTGTTAAATATCTCACTGAGATTCAGTGGAGGGAGTGATTACCAAATTAGATTTGCTACACAAGGCCAGATTATTGCTCCATCTAAACAAATATACTTTTTTTTTTTTGGAATCTAAAGCTTGGTGGATCAGCTGCCTGGAAAGCAGGGAGGCACTGCTCATCTGGCTTCTTTCCCACTCCACTCCAGACCCCAGCTGGGCCAGGTAAACCAGCAGCCTCTGCCTTTGGAAGAACTCAACATACACAGACAACCATCAGCAAATGAAACAAAACAACTTGGACATCAAGTTCAAGTGATGAGTGACAAGTTGTTTTGCTCATGAAAGAATCAAGACCCTGTTTGCTAAGATCTTGAAAAGGATTGCTGTTTGAAATATCTTGCTGACATCTGAAATCAACTTGCTGTACACTTGTAAAAGCAAAGGTTTAAAAGAGCTGTAGCTGCTTTTTTTCTTCGTCTTCTTCTTTTTACCTCATAAAAGGCTCCTCCATAAAGAATTGCTAGACAGGACAACTTTTTTTTCTCTTGCCTTTTGCTGTTTTTTGAGCAGTATGCTCACCAGAGAAAGCTGCATGAGCTTTCCAACTAACAGAAGTTCACTTTTTAGCCCAGGGAGCACATGGCAGAGAGATGAGTCCAGATGATGTTCCAAGAGCACCTCTCACCATTTAACAGCAAGAGCAACACCTTCCAAGAGTTAGGAACTGAATCCCACTCCTCTGTTGCTCTTTCACCGAGCTCACAAGTGAGTGTTATATTTCGGCTTTTTTTGAACAGCAATTTGCTAAGCCAATTTCTAGTAAACGCACACCAAGAGAAAGACTTGCTAATCCAAAAACATTAAAACCAACTGTATAATTCCTTTATGCTTTTCACCCACAGTAGGAGCTACAGCTGCAGCTGTTGCCCTCGTTCTCTCCCACACTCGCTTCCTAAACACAAATCATCACCTCTGCCCCAGCCAGGGATTAGTATGCCAGAGGACAGTCTTCAGTCTATTGTTAATGCTCTGGAGATGGTATCAAATTTTGGAAAAACCTCAAAGTCAAACCAATGTGAAACATCCTAAAATTTAGGAGGCCCAACTTCCACTCGTGCTTTGAAAATGTTCTCCTTTGCTTTTCATTGTGTTCTGTTAATTTTTCTTTAAGTTCACGGCTATCCAAATGGATTAAGAAGATTTTCTCTTCTGATATGAACTTATGTTTTTATCAAATGAACTTTATAATCTAGAAAGGATCAAACCAACAATCCTTGAATTCCCAATGAAATTATTTGGTATCTCTATGAGCTCTTCAGAAGAGAAATGACCAAGCATGACATGTGTTTGGAAATGAGTTTCCAAACCATCCCTTTGTCTCGTGTTCCTTTTGGAATGATCAGTTAACCTGGTCTTTTCAATACTCATTTAATGAAGCATTCTGTGAAATTAGAACGACATTGATGTTCCACCTTTCAAATAATGGGTCACTTCTGATTAAACTTCGATTGAACATTCAACTTTCAATCTTAAAACAAATTGCCTTCTTTTCTTTTTAATTTGAACCCAATTTCCTGCTGCCCTCGGGTCTTGTGACAGTAATTAATTGATTTATGAATCAATTAAATGGAGATCGAAAATGCAGGCAAAAATCTCTTAAAACCTCAAATCTGGCTTACTCTTGCTTATTTATGATGGACACTTGCACTAAAATTCACTTCTGATTTTCTACACTCATTTTTCTAACTTAACTTATCCTTCCTTAACTAATTAAGTGAACAAAATGTTTCACCTTCTAAAGATACTAAATTTGCCATCTCTCGTGTACTGTCTTATAACATACTTTCAATTTATATGCCAACTTTCAACCAATGCATTTTAAATCACTAATAAAATCCCACAGCACTTCTGGTGATTTAATGCAAAACAATAAATACCAAGACATGCTTTAGAGATGTATTTTGCTGTCATTAAATAAAAATGTTTTAAAAATTATCAAATTTTGCCACACGTTGTCTTAGAACTGGAATTATTTTTGTAAAGACGTGAATATTTTTAATAGGCCAGGAAAATTATGAATCCACAAGAGCTTTTGCTTTCTTGACTATTGCTTGAGAAACAGTAAAATTACCAGTTAGAGAAATTGTGAATTAATGTATGTATTATATAATAATTCCTTAATATGCTCTCATTCCACACCCAGATTTTTCTTGTCTTCTGAATGTTTCCCAGCCTTTACAAGAAGACCTCCTTCTGTTCTTAACCTGGTGAATAATACACAAATATCTCCAGAATTATTTTTTTTGGGGGGGGGGGGGGGGGGGGGGGGTGAGGGGAATTTTTTTTGTTTTGAAAGTAACAGGCAGTGGAGCATTAAGCAAACCATTAAGCAATAAAGATGCTCAATCTAGAAGAACAGTCTCTAGACTAAAGCTCTTTATCCAGTTTGACTTCAGCCTTGTTAACATTTGTCAGAATTGTCCATAGACAGACCAGCACTGCTCTTCAGCACTTCACAATATTCATGGCAACAATTTTATATTGCACAGGAAACAAAAGAAGGCACCAGGAAAGTACAGAGAGGAAGCAAGTGAGAGCAGAAATCCTTCTGAAATTTGCACAGGGAGGCAAGAGGTATAAATGTGCTAATCTTACACTGCTAAAGCCTGCAAGGCAAATACACAAAAGGACAGAAGCCAAGGGAAAAATGTTTTTTTTTTTTCATATAGACCAAAGAATAATGTCTAGAAGATGAGAATTTAGGGGTTGCTTTTGCTGCACCAGGACTGACACTATGCTCTGTTACCTGTCCAATATAAATACACGCCATGTGTGTTCCATGAGCTATTAACCTGTTTCAGTCTTTCTGCCTTTTTGTAGTACAACAGTACAAAAAGTAGAATTGCAGAAAACTGAGGGATACACACAAATGTGCAGTGTCTGTCCACTGACACACAGAATAGACACTGCACATTTTCAGAATCAACCTGGGCACCGGTTCAGCTGGGAGGCTGAAGTCACAGAAGGTACACTCTGAAGTTGTGCAGTGCCCCAAAGAATTACCCAGAAACCCAGAGACTTCACAACTGCATCAGGGCTTGTCTGCATCTGTATTCAACACCAGTGCCAAAAAATTGTCATAGTGTGATGGAGAAAGGCCTGTCAGGAGAGAAGATAAAGAGAGAGCAGTGAGAAGAACAAAAACACCTCTGAAATCTGAACTGCAGGCTCTCACTAATTCCTTCTTCCATTTTCACTAAGTCAAGCAATTGGCATACAGTGTCCTGGCAGAAAATATACAATTGCATTTCTTTGTGAAAGAGTTGTTTCACCTCACCTAGGGTAAAAGGCCATCTCTTCCTCTTTCTTTACCACCTGGCAGGGTGATTGAACCAGACTGTAAGAAGGATCAAAAAGAGAGCAATGGAAAAGGTATCTTATAGAATAAAATATGGCTTATCATCAGCTATCTGGATTAGTTTACTTTGGGAGGGTACTGCAGACTGAAGCAAATTTACTGAAAAAATGGATTATGTAGAATAGAACAGATTGAAGCCAAAATGTGGTTCAAATGGAATTGATGAAATAATAACAGGCATATAGGATTTCTCACCAATAAAGGACCATAGGGCTTCAAATATATTGCAGAAGAGATTTCCTGCCTCTCCATCTCACTAGTAGGCTGGCTTTACCCTTTCTAGGAAATGCTCTAGATATCTAATCAAATATCACCTCCCAAACCCACAAAGGATTAGAAAATTATGTAAAAGTTTGATTTGCAGATGCAAAAGACATAAAATAGGTGCTTTAAAATTATTTTTATAAAGCAAAGCTCTGCAATTGCCACAGCCTAACATGTGTCTTCAAAGTAAGAATGTCCCTACTCTGGAAAATGGGCTTGTCAGAAGGAGTTTCTGACAAGAGGCCTTTCTTCAATATTTTCACCATTTCAGTTTACTGAAGAACTTTCAGAAAAGAAACAAAAGAACATCTGTTAGGATATTCTGGTAAAAAATGTGCAGTGACCTTGCAATGCCACCCAATGCTGGACAAAATGAGCAAGACCTGCCAAACAAGACTGCACAGAATACAGGAGAGGCAGAATTGGAATCACTGCTGCACAAGTTATTCTATTATTCAAGTCAACTGTAGCCAGAAAAACCCTAGCCAACAGTCATAAGGAAAAGAATATAAGCACATTTCTTTCATCTCTTTTAACTTAATGTTTTCTTCCTTATGTTAGTAAGTGAATTGAAATAATCACTGTAAAGCTATAAATTCAGAGACTGCAGCACAAAGAAAGCAACTTTTACGATATCAGGATACTTGCCTGGCTTTATTCCTCTGCAGTTTTCCCCTGGTGCTTTTCACACTGAAAGCAGAATCAGCAGTTTAGGTAGGAGTGGCCCAAGTCAGAAATCTGGAATCTGACAGAGGATCTTCCCAAAGTTTCAGAACTTAGAAATACGAGCCTCAGTAAGATTCAGTACATCTAAGAGAGAACAGCTTTTCTTGGATGTGTTGTGTGAAGGGCACAAGAACATTTTGTAACATTTTATCATCAATTGTGAGCACTCAAATTATGTGGAAACATGAAGTTCCAGGAACATCACCCTAAGGATATCCTGCTGGAAGTCATGAATCCCTGTGACACCTTTCACAATCAAATATTATCAATGCTTTTATTTCCTGATTCAATGCTTCCTATTTCCTGCTTTTATTTTCAGTGCTCAAATAGATATTTATTACACTGAATGAAGAGATCTAATGTTAGACAGATGTGTAGGCGGGAGGCTCACCACCTTTATCAGTAAGAATAAAAACTGTCTTTTGCCAATACTAATGTCTTCAAGACTATATTTATTTATCAGAAGCCTTATTAACCAGTCTTTTAATGGGCAGGATAAGACGCATCAAATACTTCAAATTTTGTAACAGAGATATATAAATGATACATTTATCATTGACCCAAAACACAGCTATTTGATTGTCCAGTGATCTTGATGTTTTCCTCCAAGTATTAAAAAAACACAAAAATGGAAAAGAATGACACACTATCACTACCTACTGACACAAAACAAGTTTTGATACGTATTCCAGATATTCTACCATAAGATTTTGAGCTGGTCAATTGAATTCAGTCTCTTGGACAGTGGTAAAACATTACCATGAATGCAACAGGCCATTTAATGCTCCAGGAAGAACAGAGAATTCAGTGACATCTGTCCTTAGATAATAACGTATTTTCAGTAACTAGATGCTTCAAACAGAAGCAATTAATTGGTGTCTAAACAAATTTTTTGCATTTTCCCATACTCCATTGATTCTGTTGATTCCCAGGCTGTCTTTCTTTCATTGACTTCCAACAATCCTCAGTCATTTCCAAGACACTGAGGAGCCCCTGAGAGAATGTGCAAGGACAGAACTCACAGAAACAACATGTACTCATGCAGTGTAAATGAATGCTAAAGAAGCTGTGTGATTTTGATACCATAAGGCAAGTTTACATAAAGAATTTTCCCCTTCTGAATGCACTGTGTGATGTTTGGGACATCAAAGCACTAGGATTTGTGAGGCCAGACAGAATTTTTTGGAGCAGAGTAATGTATCCAAACTGATGAGGACGTCATCAGTTTCACTAGCATTAGTGCAATAACAAAGATGCTGTTCCATGAAATTAAGTAGCTAAATATTCATATTATTCAATAAAACAACTCAAGCAATCAATTGAACATCAAATGCATTTTGTCTTGTAAAACACCGAGTCATTAACCTTAACAATTTCACCATGCTCTCACCACCAAATTCAACTCAATTAGTGTCCAAATGAACAGATGGACTAATGAATTAATGAATTATTGGTGAGTACTACACTAACCCCTGACTGAACTGAGAAATTAGAAAACACTAATTTATGCTAGAGACAGAAAAAACACATTGGTCAGGAAAAAATCAGTCTGAATAAAGAAAAGCACAGCTATTATAAAGCCAGCATAATCCCTGAGTCAGAAAGGCAGCTGTGCTTTGGCCCCACAGGTAGTCCCAAGGCAGCCTGCTGGGGACTCCTGGAACACTGCCTTGGTACACACTGGCAGTTCACTCCTTGTCCACAAACACAAATGAAGCCTCTCTCCACCTTGACACAACCAACTCCCACTGCTACACCTTGTTGCCCATGAAGTTCTACTACAGAGTTAATAAACTCTCTCAGCAGAAAGTGCAACAGCATCAAACTCTCCAGAGGCAGCTCAGAAAAGGGAATCCTGGGTTCCCAAGCAACCATCCTGAGGCTGATACACATTTGCTCCTTTGCAAAGACTTTCTGGTATACTAAGCACATTGGTACTTTGATTCTTTCATACAGGCATGAAACATCTCCAGTAACTCCCCATGGGCTGTGTTATTTCCTAAAAAAATTTAACATGTACCAGGGAGAAAAGAGAAGTAAAACAGGGAATGAGGGGAGCCATGCAGAGCTGCATTTCCAGATGGAAAAGCTACTGAATCACAGATCATCACAGTGACACACTGCTATTGTGCAATCTCCCTCCTAGTCTACATGCAAGAGGAGAAACATGGCTTCAGTTTTGGGTAAGCATCTCCCTGGAATTACAGACTCAGACAACCAGTGCTAAATCTCTTCCAAGGACATTCAAACATATGCCACAGGCCCTGAAGTTCTCTGTAGAGCAGCTGAGGCTGAATTAAGCACATCGTGCCTTTGCAATATGGTCTACCCTGATACCTCCAAGAAAATGAAGCAGTGATGCTTCTAATGGAATTTTTTGATAAATATACTTGGCTCTGATAAATTAATTTGTACTGGCTGACACTTAATCAAGGAGGACATAAAGAATAACAAAAGATAAATAGCAGAACATTTAGCAGAAGAGCTTGGTCAGCTGTAGATAATCCAAGCAGTCAGTCAGAAACCTCAAGATCATTTACATGGCCATACTAACTCTTTCCTGGATGGGAAGGGAATGGAGGAGACACCAGAAGAAAAGGAGAAAATCATCTGGATATGGAGCAACAATGAGATTAATGCTGTGATTCAAGATGGTGAGATAACTGCATTAAGAATACAGAGCTCCAGAACTTCAGGACATAAAAGTGGATTGACTTTGAGCACTGTACTGTTTGAGCAGTGATTACTTTACTGATACAAAACCAGCTCTCGATAAAGAATACCACGAGTCAGACTACTCAGGTTTCCTTTCAAGGTGTACACACAGGTCCAAGGTTGTATTTGTGGAGATGAAACTACACTACAGACTTTACTTCCTTGCACAAAGCCACGTTGATTATATGGATAGATGTGTTTCAAAACAAAATGTGTTTAGGGTTCAAACACCAGTTTTCTGCTCACTTTAGAACAGAGACAAGGGAGATGCACTGAAGAGCACTCCAAGCTGCCTAAGCCTTCCCTCTACACCAACATAAGCACATCAAAGAGACAAAAGCAGCTTGAAACATGAGTTATTTTTTTGTAAACTAGACCCTAAGTTCTCTCCATCAAGGACAGTTACTCTGTTTCTTTTCTTTTAACAAAGAAATCTTGGAAAGCTTTTGAGTTCTTTTGAGAGAAGTGCACAATGTGTCACTCTCCGCATTTAAATACTGAAATCAAGACACTGTGGTAAGTTTCCCCAAAGAGTAATAAAAAGGAAGAAAAGATGGCAGGACAGGGTGGGAGGAAGGATGCAGACATTGGTGGTAAAAACAACTGAGAAGCCACATTCATGAAGAGTTAAGATTTAGTGCCCTCTGTTTTACACCAGTGTGGGTGAAAATCACTTTTAAGGGTGCTAATGAAAGTTGAAAGTTACCTTCAGAAAGTTATGCATATTTCAACAGAAATAAAAATCATTATGCATTCTCTCTAAAGAGGACACAATCTCAAACTGTCAAAATTCTAAACTCTTCTACATATATTACATACAAATGCCTTCTATAAAGAAACCTCTTTTCATTTTTCTTCTAAATTAGCTTAGTGGTCCATGGTATTACACTACCTTGGTCTAGCCTGTGAATAATGTGACAGGTAATTTTTATACTTCTTGCCTGTACTTAAGTTCGAGTGAAGATACGGAAAACAACTTTTATGATCTAGGTGTAAAAGTAAATGTTCTGTGAGTGCTGCATACCCAAATGTGGACATCTACCATGAAATGCTTCATGATGATTGTGTCCATCAATAAATAACAGAAAAAAAAAAGTTTTTGTTGTTTGTTTTTGTTTTTTTTTAATAATGCATATACAGCAGATTTTTTTCCCTCGAAGTGATAATACTAATGTTGATGTAACCTACCATATTATCACAGAGGGTATTTAAGATTCTGTGTTATCAGATAGGAATCACTCTGTAACAGGATGCACTGAGAAGGATGAATAATATACAGATAACATCAGAAATCAGCCAACTATAATTTAAGAAAATGGATTCCTCATGAAACTCTTGACTGAAATGACACAGAAATGGATGGTAATAGTCAATTAATTTCCATCTTGAGAAAAGCTCCAAATACATCTGTACCAGCTGAAGTTTGAACATGATGGATCTCAGAATACTGAACAGTTCAATGATGTTTGAATAACAATGCTGAAGAAAAAAATCAGATCTCTGACTGAAATCATGGAAAACCCAGTTCATATTTTCCCTACTACCCAAACATTAGGCAGCCACATCAAGGCTCTTTTTCTCAGTCTTTGTGATTACTTGTGCTCTAGGACTTCAGCAGCTATGCTATAAACTATGCTATGAAAGAAGTAATCAAAATAAATTAACTTTTAACTAGGGGGTTGGACCTTTCCCTTCAGAGAAGAAACCCAGTACAACCCAAACACATATCTTTAAAAAATTACTTTTCCCTGTCCCTTTTCATGAAAGAAAAAAGGCCATCAGAATGTTGAGTCTAGCAGAGCAAATTACACTTTAAGGTGCTCCATCAAGAGGAAAATTAAACACAGAAAATTAGAGAGATGTTGCTCATACAAAAAAACCCCAAACAAAACCCAATGCAAATCTTGAGGAAATAAGGGAGTATGAAGAACAAGGTGAGCTATAAGTGACAGGGCAGTATTTTCTATTACACAGGCACACAATCCATATATATCCATTAAAAAATGAGAACTGTCATTAATCCAAATAGAAACCAAGGCACATCCCTGAGGTCATACACCACCATATCCAGTGTTTTCAGAGTTATTCTTAATTTACAGTCAGATAACCAAGAGCTGAGCTTCAGACATGCAAACAACATTATTTTGTTTACAAATTTAAAACACCACAGGTGAGAAATTTATATCTAACCCATCAAGCAGAGTTTTGATGAACAGGCACTTTTGTCTGTTACATGCATGTATTTTCTATCATTATGGAGAATGTATATGTGTTACACCTGTTACTCCATTTTTGGGTTTGAAAATACACTGTTACACAAACAGGACTAATATTTTCAAGAGCACAGAAATAACCCACGCATGGGAAAAAAAATCAGAACGTACTCACCTGTGCCATGTCAGTATTTCTGACATACCAACGCTCATACAACGAATAAATTTGACTGATAATCCAGTTTTTATACAGTACATAGAGTGACTAAGACAAGTCTTCGATTTAACAGCTCTCTTAGTTTATGTTACTCTTCCTTGTTGTTGTAAAGCTAACTGAATGTGTTTCTAACACTATTCTCTGCTGTGGTGAGGACTAATAGACTAATCATGGCTTTCAGTAGCAGAGAAACTGTTTTGAAATCAACATTTAGGTTTCTCGATGGAGACTCTACATAATCACTTGGATGCACAGTAATCATTATCTTGACTAGCTTAAGTCCTCCTGAAAGCAAAATAATCAGCAATATTAGGCAAATCTGATCAGCTTGTCACCTAAAACAGTACAAATCAGGATGTGACCCTCATGTGGAGGAAAAGCCAGTGCACAAGAGGTAAGGAGGAGAAGAAGGCTTTTTCAGCAACTGCAAGAGAATCCTCAGAAACTGGGGCAATATTATGTTCTTTTCCACTTGAGAAATTCTTCCAAGTTTACTTTGAGACTAAAATGCTGCTTATTTTCTGCTGCTGAATAAATGAGCTGCATTTCACCCAGTGCACTTTTACAGCAGTGGCTGAATTCTCAGAATGCACTTTACTGGCACACAGACCCGACCACGGGCATTTGCCAGGCAGATTGAATCTCCCCGAGGCTGTGGTTCACTGTATTACGTAATTCCAAGCCAGACAGTTTTACTTACTCTTCTGGCCTGAATGTTTCGTCTTACAGCTTTTATTTCCTCGTATTTACTCCTCAAGTTCCTGTCAATGAAAAGCTTTTATAACCTTCTCTCTGCAGACTGGCATCGCTCCGACTGTGTAAGAGATGCATTTCTAAAGCTGACCTGGAGCTGCTGCTCTGGAAGAAGAATACAAGCACAGGTCTTGGACTTTCTAACTCTAAACCAGGGGTTTTTTTCAGTTGTGGAACAGCATCAGTTTTACCTGACACTGCATGCTGGTGACAGGTGGGTAAAATAAACAAGTGGTGTATGCTCCAAAGGAAGAGTGATTCCTGAGTAGGTCACAGCAGTGAGAGAGAGAGAAGAAGAAAACAACCTGGCAAAATGATATCCTACAAAAGCACATCAAACCAGTCCATTTCTGAACATGTTTTCCCAAATCTTGTTTTGCAATGAAGCTGACAAAGCTGAGGCAAAGTTAAAAAAGCTGGATGGAAACAAACAAGCAAAAATCCCTCCCTGCAAACCAACAGATTTTTATCAGCCCCTAACCTGTATAATTTCTAACAGAAATTCCTACAATGTTTATTAATGTGGCTGTCAACAAAGAGCAATTTGCCTGCCTCATAATATCTGTCAATAAACAGAATCCACAATAAACAATGGCAATAAACAGTAAATGATAAACAGATTGCTTGTTTGATAGAACATAGGAGAGACAATGAGCTTATCTTCTGAAGGACTGTTAACAAATTGTACAATAAATAACAAAGATAAAGCAAATAATCCAAATTTAATCATTCTGTGTAACTTCACTTTTAGGGAAAAATTCCATCCTCTTGCCAAGAGAAATTTACACATGTTGCCAAGCAGATTTATTTCTCACATAAAACAGATCTCATGGGGTCAAGGTCTCCTACAGTCTCAGAAGTGCAGTATGTCTACTTCAAGACTGCAGATTACACTTAACCAAGTTTATTTCCAGGAAATTATTTTTCTAGAAGGACAAAAAAGAATCTTAAACAAAGAACCAAATTTAGAGTGTCATGTTTAAGCAAATATAGAAATATTGTCTTTTATGATTTTAATTACACTGATGAGTTATCCTGAGAGACAAAAATGCACATTTACAAGGTCAACTGAACATGAAGAATAACTTCGGATTAAAGTAGACAACAGCCAGGGGAACGTTCAGTGTTCACATTGTAAATGTTGCTGAGAAATACTATTTTGATATACTGAACTTTGCAGATTCTTTCTCGTGCTCTACAGATTGTATATACACAGATCTTGAATGAAAACTATGTGGAACAGCTGCTAAGTGACAACAAAAATTTCCTCTGGACCACAAGCCTTCCATAAACATTGCACTCACACATCTTTTGCCTTCCAATTTTCCTTACAGCCTTTACCTTGTGTTTAATCTGAAATAGAAAACTTTGCCTGATAGGCCCTGTGATGTTTAGAAACAGAAGTCTCCTTATTTATATAAATTCTTGACTTAATCTGTTTTAATCTACACAACAACACAACAGCAAAGCTCCCTATTTGGCACATCCCTGCTTTGTTTTACATACTAAAGAAAAGCACATTAGCAGCAGTGTCAGGAAACATTCCAGCTCAACCCAGCCTCAGATTTGCTCATCTTGGAAAGATGTGTACTTAGGAGATGAGCACAGTGAAGAGAAGAAAGAAATGAGGAGAAAATGAAGTCAGTGCATCATTACATTTGCATGAAAACACACACCTATTCTCCTGTCTATTGTGTCTTGAAATATCTAAGCCAAGCTTCCTGATCCCCAGCTCACCAACTGAGGGTGAGTTTGAGATGCCCAGCTGCAAATAACCTACAGTAGTGAAGGTGGAGGAAGGACAAACCCTCCTAACAATTTATTTGTGTCCAATTCCAACCTGAACTCTAAACAGCATAAAATGCCTCTTCCTTCCACCTACCTTGCCAAGGATAATGGACTGAAAAAAACGTGGTGTCTGGAAGACTCCAAACAAGCATACAGGTCTTTACTACCACTGCTTATCTTAGAGAATCTTATTTTTCTCATGGTATGAAAATGGATATAGACTTCATTTTGAGGATTGTCACATCCTACTGTGCAGTAAAAAAAAAAGAAAAAATACAATCAATACCTGTTTCCTCTCTGGTGAAAACAGTCTGGAAGTTGGGTAGCCTATAAAACTATCAGCAATATTAACATTTTTAACACAACACCCTTCAATGCATATCTATTTCCTTGAATACCATATCCCCACAAAACCAGCCACTTTGAAGCTCTGTGGTAATCCTCTGAAGACCTAAAAAATGCATTTAAAGGAGATAAATTTCCACTACAACAGGATATAACCTGAGAAAACATAATGCTATCTTCCTGCTATTTTCAGTTTGTTCATTTTCAGTCATAGTTACCTCTGATGCTTTGATGTCCTCATAGGAAAACTGCGTGGCAGGTACTCCGAGGTGGTTGATGAAATAATCTGCATCTCCCTGTATCTGCACAGAACTCACATTGGATCCTGAACATCTAGACTTTTCCACACAGTTGAAGCTCTGGCTCTGGAAAAAAAAATCAAAGTTCTATTCAATTATTTGCAGTCAGACTCTTGAAGACTTGTAGCAGTATCTCATTTAAACAACATTCTTTGGGTTGAAGCATCTTCAACATGGCAGAGAGTGAAGTTTTGCTGCAGCTGAGTCTTTCAGAGGACAAGGAAATTCTTATCTAACTGAGATGGCAGGAGAGGCAAGAGAAGAATTAAGGCACATAGAATTTCTCATGCTGGCAAGATTAGAAGGCATCTTGGTGCCTTTTGGAAGATTTTGAGATCTTTAACGGCTCCTAAGGAATCAGTTTATTATCCAGTTAATAGCATGCTCTGCCACAACAAAAAGCTGAATGAGATCATCATATTTAATCTACGATATGTCTGTGAAATGCTGGCAATGTAAAGAATTTCCCACACTTGCAAAGTAGGGCTTAAGAGAAAAACAGAATTAAAAGGCTAAAGATACCTAATACACATCTCCTGTGTCAGTAATACATATTTTCTGTGTAGCTTTCTTAAAACAATTCTAGTCAGTGAAATCTCTGTATTTCTTTCATGTAAGTATTTAATGATGAAATCTTAGCAACAGAACTGTAATAAATATGGAAACTGGAAATCAAGCCCAGACTGAGTGCTACATACTTATGTAGCTTTTAAATCTATCAGGCAATTAAACACTTAATAAACAGTAGGCGTAACGGCTTTCAACATCTATTATAGCAAATAAGCTCCTTAGGTTCCTTTTCAAGAATATTATGAAGTTGAAGTACTGGAGATTATTTGCATTTAGCTAACATTTATATAGTATAACATAACTTCCTCACCTCTACCTACAAAATTACAGGCTTTCTGAAAGAATAGCCTAAGATTGATTCTACTTTAACACAAAAATACAGCAAATTCTGTATATTAAAGTCTCCGAGGTTATCAGGAAAATGTTAGACAGAGACAAATCTTGGTATTTTCCTATTTCAAAATTAGCATAATTATTGCTTCACAGTTTCATTTCAGTGCTATGAAGAATGCAATTGCATATTACACAGTTTAAATAAAGGCCACAGAGTCTCACAGAAAATTATTTTAAAATACCTTCAAGAAATAGCTTCCATTTCGTAAGTAATTTTGAAAGGTGGTGGTATTACTACTTTTTTTTTTTTTTTTTTTTTTTTTTTTTTTTTTTTTTTTTTAAAAATCTGTTAAGCATTTTTGCTCCTGGCATTCTTACATACATTCACAGATGTTCAAGGTCTGTCCAAAAAAGTTCTGACAGAAACAGCAGAAACTCAAACAACAAATTAATTGGTAAAGGTATTTTTAATACCCACACTTGTATCTCCTACAGTCTCTCCCATTCAAACCCATTGCAGAACACACATCCATTTTTTGCCATAAGGCAAAAAGCCATATTTATGATTTCATGCATAGATCTGTGTATAAGATCCACTGCTCCTTCCAGGAGTTATAAGGCATTTAAAGATCACCCAGGGTTGTACACTGCAGCATAGATCAGACTCTCCTCACTTCATACTGCCCACCACAGCTGGTCAAGTTCCATAAATGATGAAATTAATATATAAATATGAATTCATAAATGAATGATGCCTGTTCTTCCTTTAACGTTTAAAGGCTCACTGAATTATGTGAAATTGTGAATAACAGCTTTTGACAGTTAATTCTGAATATCCACTAACCCCCATTTCTTCCAGCCTACCAGGAGCTGAAGAGATGTCCTCCTACAGCAGCAATGAAATTTATTTTTTCTTATGCATGGAAATTCACATATGAAATGTTTACAGCTTTGGTTAAGAGGACTATAAAATATGGTGGGTTTGGGTTTTTTATCACCATATTTGACGGTGTAGGATTAATACTTTTATGACAGCAATGTTCAATTCAATAGTTCAGCATTTTAAGAGTTTAACTGCTTTATTCCACTTGCACTGTTATGACACACAAGCCCAACAATAAATATTTAACCCAGCACCAATACAGGAAAATGCTTTACATGCAAGATACTGTGCTCTTCCAATCTGATTTTATTGTTATGTAGACTCTACAACACCAGCATTCTTCAACTCCTAGGTAACAACTGCAAAGTTCATAGAGTGTGTTTTGCATTCATTAAACAAATGAAATGTTTCCCCAGACTAACAGATTTCAATGTTCTGCAATTAATAAAACTAATAAAATTAATTTAAAAAAAAAAATCTTAAAAAATATATCTAGAATAAACTATTAGCAACACACAACTAACTCCCATTTGCAGAGCAGCCAATCTGTATTTCTTCAGCTGCTTAGCCTTACAGGAAAACCACAGACTGGCTGTATTTAGAGGACTCAGCTGCTCAGGCTGGGCTCCACTGTGTCAGTCAAGCTCTCCCTTCAGTCTGGGGGCAAACCAAGGCACTGGTGAGCCAGGAATCAAGGAATGCTTTGTGTCAGAGCAAGGATTCACACGCTATTCGTAATTGAATAATTTTATTTCTCTGGAGCTCATTTTGGGTTTCAGCACCATCTTACAGGTTTATGTTACAAATTTGAGAAAATGAAGAGTACCATATGGCCAATTAAATACATTTAATTTGAGGTAATGTCCTAAAATAGCTCTGACACATCTGAAGTATAATCAAGTGGGACTTCATTGCAGATCTTATTAGTTAGTTCTGGTTACTACTCGTCTTTACTTGACTCCAGCTTCACTTAAAACATTATCATCTTTTGAAAACTGATTAAAACATCCTAGGAGCTTTCAACAGGGCAAGTAAAGAACAAACAGTTATTCTTACAGTATGTCAGTGATCCCAGCTTCAGAACTACAATAAGGAAGCTTATTCTTCATGAATAATCAATCTTTATTTCTGAGCTGAATCACCATCTGTGTCAGGGACTGGTGCAATTAAGGACCTGAGGTACAACAGACCATCTAGAGGAAGTAAAATTGTCTAAAGAAAGAGCTACAGAATTTATTTAATTTACCACAAACCTTGTAAAAATGCAGAAAGCAGGAGATGAGCATCTTTCTTACTCTAAATATGTAAATCAACAACAGCAGGTACTAAAGGCCAGAGAAGCTGCACAGCAAAGGAATCACAGGTCTGTATCTCTCATCTATAAAGACCTGCCACACTCTAGCAAACAGGTCCTTAGAGGCAGAAGGCTTGATGGTTCTTAAAAAATATTATTAGATGACTGCCAAAGGCTATTGAAAAAAAAAAAAAAAATCATGGAGTTCCTAGGAATTGCATTAATTCTATGGCAAGCATACTTCTCTGTTTTTCCCAGCTGACTATCAGGTTTGGCTATAAACATCATGTTCTGCTCTGTCTTTACTGATTGATTATACATATTTCTATTAATACAAATCAGCTTTCCATGAAGTTATTAGGGAGATTTAATATGGCATTTTGCCCTATAGACCTCAAAATGCTTTTCAAACCAACTAAAGGCAAGCAAGGTACCTAACATTTCTGTCTTGCCCAACACCATAGAGCAAAACAACTACATAAAAATTAAATGCACAGCATTTCCCCTATTTTGAGCCTTATTAAACTGACATGATTCAAGTACAAGCATAAAAATAATTCTAAATTATATTCACTCATTCTTTCTCTGTGTAAGATAAGAAAATCAAACTGTGCTGGTGATAATTAATATGCTATAGATGGAGAGTAGTTGTGGTTTAAATAGCCTGAATGTTACACACCACTAATATGATGTATTCCCCTATTTATACAATGCGATCATTTGATTACCTGATTAAAATTACACCAAGAAATCTTATGAGGTAGAGTGACTAAACCTTGCTGCATTTAATTAATGTTATATTAAGACTGAAGTAATTAATTAAAAATTAATAAAATTGGTTGGTTCCTTATTTCCTCAGCAATTTTTCCTTCCCACTTACACATATTTTCGTTTAAACATGTATGAGGTCTTACTGAAAATATCTAAAATCTTAAGGTCATTATTTAATGACCTTTAAGGGCAACATGAAGGCTCTGGTGAAATTCTGTAGCACAACAAAATCAGTCACAGAAAAGAGAAATTTAAATCTCAAAAATTGCCCATGGTTTGGGTTCTTCAGGACTACCACAGTAAAGTGAGAGGCATTCCATGCACAAACACATATTCCATTGAGAGGAACTTGTCACCAGGGAAAAACAACTCCCTCAAGATTCCTGTTTATTGAAAGTCATCAGGGACAAGGAATTCAGCCTCATCTGAATCACTCTGATACTCATGGACAGTGCAGGTGATTCTCAAACAGATCACTACAACCCCAGGGATCACCATCACACTTAAAATTTCCCCACCAAAATACTCTGTGTTTTCACAGGAAAAAGCACCACACCTGAAAATTCCAAGAGTAAACACTTTTCTAGGCAGTGCAGGAAGGTAGAACTGCATTTTCACAAAAAAATCCCCCTGCCTTTTATATAAACCTCATGGCTTTAAAATAATTGTTCTTTCAAAAAGCCTGCAGGTATTCTGCATGACAAAGAAGGCCTTTTTCACCCAGAGGGGAAGAAGAAACTGAAACTGTGACAAACAAAATGCATTCAAAAGGTCAGATCAAACCAAGATTAGCCAAGACCCAGTTCTGATGTTGTATTCATATTTCTACTGAACCAAGGAAAAGTCAGTTTACCTAAGCAACACAAGCTGCAAAAAATAAAACTACAGTTCTACCTTTCAAAACCATGTGAAGCAATTATTGCATTTCAATGGTGACTTCCTAAAAAATGTGAAATTACAATACCAGTGGTTATAAAACAAAGCATGGAACAATATCTATGCTTGGAACAAAATATTTACATAAATTGTTATATGTTGTACTACTTTGCAAACTGGATTTTTTTTTAATTTAGTTTACAGCTAGAAAGAATGAGACAGACTTAATCCTGTAATTCTTGTTCAAGACTTTGGTTTCTGTTAAACAGTATTTGCATACTTTAAAATATTTGTCCAATTTAAAAAAAACCGAAACAAACCCATGACCATAAGTCTAAGTCTTTATAATAAATGGTACCTCACATGACTAAGTCACATTTTAGATGCAAAATTTACATCAAACTGGTAGGAAATACAAAAGCAAGGTAGTAAAAAATTATATAGTGTAAATTTAATTTTCTATCCTGCACTTTTTCTACATTTATCTACTGACAGTCCTTCTCTGATTCCTGATGCTTGTTACATGATTCTGAATTACATTTATCCTTCCTGTAACCAAATTGAAGTCCCATGCCTCATTGAGTCAGATGTACCTGTTGCCAACATTTAGTACAAACTGGTAGGAATTTTAATGGCTTTTTTAAGGAAGGTAAAAATCAAGCAAGTATGTTTCCATTTGATAAGAGAATTTCAGAGCAATCAAATATTTAAAGCTAAAATTACATAGCATGAATTATATAAGTGGCAAGACTGCAATGGGAATGCCATCAGCAGCTCCAAGTGGCTCAGTAGCTGAAAAATATAAAGTTTTAAAAAAATAATTGAGAACTGTTGCACATACCTTTGGTAGATGGGTTTCTCAAAAATGGGTTTTCTGCACTTACCCCAGGAAATACTGCATTAGAACTACTTCCATATTTTTTCATCAGCACAGGTAAGGTAAACTCTTCAAGACTTTGGGTAAAGTGACTTTAAAGACTGACCATGACCACAGGCTCAGCCTCACTATTCAGTGAGTTATATTTATTGATGGTAAATTGCAGAAAACTCCTTAAAATTGTATTCCATTATGGAATTATGGAAAACACAGAAATTAATATATTGAGAGGGAACCTGTCTCCACCCAACATTCAAAACCGCAGATGCCTTTTTCCTTTAGAACTTACGATTTTTGATCTATTTTTATTTTTAGATATTTTTATATCTATTGAATATAAATTATTTTTGAGCATGCAATAGTTGCATTTGCAATTGAAGGATGCAGTCAATCTGTTTTTAATGGTGCTCAAGCTTTTTCTTGCTGTTATTCAGTAGCAGGAACACTGGTCAGTGTCACTTGTCTCATATATACTGAGATACTGTGAAACCTATGTTTAATAAAATGCAAATGAATTTGGTTTAGTATAAACCACTAACAATCTGGGACTTGATAAGAACTGCATGGCTTCCCAAATGTTTTGTGCTGTTGTTTGTTGCTAATATAAAAGCACTGCTTAAGTGGGTAAAAAGGATTTGACAACAAAGCCTCATTTTCAAAAGGTTGATATTTTGTACTCCAAGCCATGGCTAGTAAAGCATTTTAAAAGCCTGAAGGAATTCTCTTTCTGAAATATGTATAGTCAGAAAGACTGTGAACCCATTTTGGTGTAGTCTAACTTTGTGATGATCAGGTTCTGCCATGCTACTCATTTTTGGCTCTCGCCATTCAAACCCTCCCAATGGTTATTACATAATTCATGCCAGTGAGATTACAGTCTTGCTTCTCCATACCCCACAGGAGAAAAAAAGAAGAAAGATGTTATTTATCACTCTGAAGGGGACAGATATGTACACTCACTCCATTCTTTGAAGAGTTACATTTCAGTATTGCTAAGCATCCCAAACAGGTAGAATCATTTTGCCTACTGGTCTCTAACATAACAGCACAAAAAGAAAAAAAATGAGGGAGAAAGCTTCCACGACATACTTTCCAGTAAAAAGTGAATTAAGGCTCACTTAGTAAAGCAAACCATGAAAGTGAATTTATGGGGTTTTAGTGACCCACAGCACACACCTGCAGGAGATGTGGCTCTCACTCAGGGAACCAAATGGCTCAAACTACCCTAGAACTCCAGCCTTCTTCTGGAAAACAAAACAAACTCAAACCACACCACACACACTCAGAGCAAAATCTGTGTTTGTATCACAGCACCCAACGTTAGAACTTACACCCAGTTGGGTGTAATATGGGCATACTACAGTTTGTAACTACTCTAATTTCTACTCTAATTTACTACAGTTTGTAAATACTCTAATTTACATTTCCCCCTACAATCAGTATTCCCACGTCATGCTTTCTGAGCTACACAGAACTCAGGATTTGTGGCTCTTCTACCAGAAAAGTTTGCTAGCACTACTTCCCAAACGACACACTTGCCAACATGCAAATCAGCTCAGCAGATACCCTCAGGAGCTTTAGCATAAAGCTGACCCACAAAAGCAGAAGCATCAGCTCTGCAGAGGTCACCACCCTGTCTGCCACCCTTTCTCCATGCAGGGCTTTGTTTCACCGTGCTGAGTTCAATCTGCTGTTCATGAACACAACATAAACTCACGTGTTTCACTAGGAAATGACAAGGAAAATCATTTATCCTTGTCCTACAAGTGAACATATTCCATGCCTCATATTCCCTGCTCCTCCACATGCATTCCAAATATCCAATACAAATATCCAATACAATTCCAAATATCCAAATATCCAATCAGGTCTTTTAAGCCATCTAAGAATGCTACAGAATCATCCTGCACACCTCTGACAATGCAAACACAGGTAGGACAGACCCCAACATCACATTATCCAGGTGAGGGGGGACACAGATATAAACAACCTTGGAACAGCCAGTGCTATGGTCAGGTTTTTTTAAAGTGGGGGAGAAATTTGCCTTCAAAACCTCTGCCTTTATTACTGTAATCAAAGATTGAATTTCAGTTGTAATAGACACAAATGAAGAAACTTTTTTATGGCACAAAACACCAAAAATCAGTAATTCTTTGGAAGAACTCTCTTGATACATGGGTAAACTATAGCAAATCTTCCCTCATGGCACCAGCCTGGAACAAGGCCAAAGAAATTTACTGCTGACAAAGCTTTACCTTGCCCTGAAACCTGCAGTCTGACACTGAAACTTCTTAATAGCAACTATGCATGAACAAATCACCCCCTTCAAACCACACACAAAACCTGTTTTTCAGTCTTTGAAATGATAAGTCACTCCCACCACTCCATAAAGACCATGAAGGTCAATAAACCACTATCACATTTTTCATACAAAAACCCTCTTCTGGAATTCAATGGGAATTGAGCAAATGGTATAATAACAGTATTTCCACTTAAGATATCAAGTATCTGTAGAAATTGAATTTTTCAAGAAGACAATCACAAAGCAGATTTATTAAAGTGTGTCAGCACCACAAATGCAGGTCTCCAGGCTCCACTGTAAGATAAATTAAATGATCCAAAAGATGTCAAACGATTTTGTTTTTACAGCAGCAGGGTACTCTAACACTCTCTTCCTGACTGGATTCTTCCAAATTTTATCTACTTAATTCACAAGAAAGCATCCTTTCCTCTGTACAGAAGAACA
This sequence comes from Certhia americana, assembly GCA_018697195.1. Taxonomy (NCBI): domain Eukaryota; kingdom Metazoa; phylum Chordata; class Aves; order Passeriformes; family Certhiidae; genus Certhia; species Certhia americana. The sequence goes on along the minus strand of CM031865.1, from coordinate 9,217,177 downwards.
ACAGCAGGTGAGGAAAGGAGAAGAGAAAAACCTAGAGAAGGGAAAGCCAAATGGTCAAATGACTTTTTCTTTCTGGTTTCCATAGAAGTTCACTTGAACTTGGTTTCGAGAGCTATGAGATATTAGGGCTTGGGAGGAGAACTTCAACTACTTAAATAAAATACGTTTTTAGCCAAGATCTGATTTAACATTCTGTTTTAACATGAATCTGATCTAGTCCAAGGAACTTTGAGAAGATTTTCAACAAAGCACACAGATTTTAGTGTTAGCTTTCAGCCAGCTATTATCCAAAACTCATCACACATCTAAATGATGTGTTTCTTTGTGCTCTGAAGATAATAATCTGAGATAGCTCCAAAACCTAAGTACAGCACTGAACAGGGATATTGTAATTTCTATGTACTGTCAAGTACCAGAAAACTAAAAACACATTTAAATTTTGTTAAGAAAATGTGACATTTTATTAATAAGGTTTCAGGGATATGTCACTGCTTTTTCACAGTAAGCAAGCAAATCACAGAAAGGCTGATAATGCATTTTATTTCAGAACTGATTAGCAGAGTTCTATAATACAAACAACTGATAGCTTCTAATTACTGCACAATATAATCTAAGAAACAAATCTGTAACACTGTATTTCAGGTTTCATCCCCCAAATTATGATCTGTAAAAGTTAATTTTGATACAATAAAATTGAACTTTCTGAAACAATGCATACACAGTCTGTAAGGGAGAAATGTTTGCACTGCACAAATTGAGAAAACAAATTGACAAATCCAGTAAAGTGCATTCTAAAGCTATTCACTCTGGTAAGGAAGACTAATGAATGCTACATATATATATATTTCTGAGAAAACTAAATAATACACATGAATTTTCAAAGGTGCAGATTCTCGTCAGCAGTGTAGAAAAAATTTACTTCACAACCCAATATATTTTAATGGACTAAAGCTATTGAATCCCATAAACATGAGCTCATTTCTTCCTCAATATTAAATCTTTCTCTGTGCACTCCACCTGCCACAGTTTGTATCTCTGGCCTCACTGCTATAATTGCATATGCAAATAATTGTATGGATAGGAATAGTTTCCTAAGCTCACAAGTTTTATTCATAGATACAAAATCAAATGTGAATTTGCACAAACACACACACACATTTTCAAATTATAAACAGCCTGGGAGCTCCAGAACATGATTTTAGTTGTCCTGGTTGTTCCATTGTCCATGGTTGGAATTTATATAAAAAGATCACGTGTAAGAATTTAGATGTATTTAATAACATCCTTTCTGCCACAATCGAGAGTTGTGAGTCTGAAGCCAAATACAACTTTTATATTGTCTACTTTATCCTTGTTTTTTTTTTTTAAAAAAGGGAATATTCTTATACTGAGCTCTGTTGTTTTCATGTGAGTGGCAAGTTTCTATTCAATAATAATGAAGGTGTTGACTGACACTGAAATTAGTGCTTCTGTCTGAAAAATGCTGGTCGAAAAAGCTCCATTCCAAGCTGGATCTCCATTGATATATAACACCTCTGAAAATTTATCAGTCAGTTTGTGTAAACTTGAAATCCATTATTAATAATTATCCTAAACCACTGTTTTTATAGTGATTTGCAGAGTATCACTGAAGATGTTACATAAAAGTCTGTGCTGCTATTTTTACCAAATAAACATGGAATTCCTTCAAAAGATTAAAAATTGTTTTCATGACACGGAGATGTGATCTGTGGAAAAATATCTAACTGGCATTAATTACTCTCCTTCTAAATTCTGTATAAATCAATTATCACTTCATTTCATCTTGAGTTATTATCAATATTAATCAATCTACAGTTACAGAGGTCATTGCAATTCTCCTTTGTAATGTTGATTCAGTGTTATCTCTCTTTTAGCTTCTGGAACACCCTTGGCCACCACATTCAGAGCCCATAGCTCACTTTAGATAAGATACCCTGGATATCACTTGGGATACCCTGGGCTCTGTTGCCTTATGGCATCCTGAGACCTTACAGCACAATTAATTCAAGCTTTTTCTTCATTTCCCTGACAGGGTGCAATAGCTTCTTAATAACTTCCAATTACAAAAAATTTTACAATTTTTAAGTGCATACTTAAAAATTAAATATTTATGTAGCAAGACAGAGAAAATTACCTATATTGTCTTCTCCAATTTTTATGATTTCCGATTAGTTATTCTGAAAAAAGTCAGTCATATGGTAAAAACTAACCCAAAATCCACTTCCCTTGCTTGTCTGAGACACATCAGTTAATTTCAAACACCAAATTTCATATTAACTTCTAAGAAGATGTATCAATTCTCTGAAGCTGATATTCAGTGCACAAAGGGTGCAATTTTCTTTTGTGCATAATGATAGCTTTTGTTAAAAATGTAAAAAGGTGACTGCAAAGGAGAATAAAGATCACCCATGGAAGAAAGGGAAAACAAACATTGCCCTTTAACTGTGGTGACTTTAATAAAATGATAAAATAGCTTCAGATTATTGTGATAGAAGCACTGTGATAGAAGTCAAGCATAGACCATCTGAGTAAGTTTTATAATCTTGTAGACTGGAAGCTGAAACAATCAGAGAACCTTTTTTTTGCAGTAGAATGAGGAGTTGGATCAAATGATTGCTTAAAGTCCTTATAAGTTTTGGTTTTGTGTCATCAAAGTTGCTTTACATATTCATTTGTACTCACATTCTACCTCATCACACCGCCTATCTGTGAAATCAAATTCTCATTTCCTTTATTAAAAACATACAACCAAATTCCAAACCAAGACACCCTCAAACAAACCCAAACCAAGCAAACTGCACATTTGTTTCATTTATAACAGTGATCCATTAATTTACTGGGAGAAAAAGATTTTCTGTGATTTTTTTTGCCTCCCACCTCCAATTCTCCAAAAGCCCAAACAAATTCTTACTCCAATATAATTGGTTCCAAAGCACCCTCGATTCTGAGCATTCAGTTCCATTTCAGCTGTGCAGGGAACTTTTTTACAAGCTTACTTGAACATATTTTGTAAATAATATTTGTGATACTTTTGCAATGTTTGGAGTTAATTAAGTATTTTGACTGACAGCTGCAAATAACTTCTGCTACTTGTTTCAATAAAAATCTAATCATTACACAAAGCTTGATAAACAGGCCAAAGCTACAGACAAAGTGCAAGTAATAAAATACAGCATCCAAGAGAAGTTTTTTATATAATGAATAAAAAAAAAAGCAAATATAATGTTTTGTATTTAGCATGAAAGACAGAAATTTAAAAACGTCATACTGCTACAGAGTTCATGTACCTATCTACCATGTCAGCCTATATTATATAATATTATATTTTCTTTTTTTCATAATTTATTACTTGCTAGACTATAGTTTTATGTCTGAAAGTTAAAACGACTTTAAACACCATTCCCTTCATCCTCTTTCTAACCTGAAAGAAAAAAAAAACAACCTAAAGTATTTCTGGTTTAATTTTTTTATGTTGCCTAGTAGCCTAAATTTCAACTTTTCTTCTGAATTTCAATCTCCTTAATATTTTTTTTTTTTTTTTTTTGGTTTTTTTTTTTTAGGAAAGCATGACATAGAAACTTGCTAAACTTACAGGATTTTAAAAAGTACACTGGTCACTCGTCCATTTCCTGGGAGAAACTTTAAAACTAAAAGCTAACTAAATAAAAGCTTTTGAGTATTACTGAGACTTCAGAAGAGGTATTTATTAAATAACTACCAGTAGTAGAAAATATGAATAAACTAAGGGCATCTTTTTCCACAAATGTTTGGACATATTTGTGGATTTCAAATTGCAGAATTAGTCAGTAATTTGGAATCTTGTAGTTAGCAAGAACTGCAGAAACTGAAATCTCTTCCTTGCCTGTCACAGACCCTGGTGATGTATGAAATGTCAGGAAGATCACCTACATCTAGATTCTCACTAACCCCCCAGCTGTTTATTAATCTTAATACTAAATATTGTTTTCCTTTTCCATTCAGACACAGAACACAACAGTTTCCTAGGAGTGCTCAAAACCTATGGAAAAAATCAATAGCAATAAATTAGAATTGGATGTGCAGCTTTTTGTAAACATATAAAACTAAAAAGTGATAATTTTCATGTTAAAATAAAAAATGAACATGCTGAAACCGAGAGGAAGCTAGCTCCCAGTTTGATCATTTTTAGGGGGTTCTTTGTTTTTAGAAGTCTACCTTCTAATGCTGAATTACCTGTTGAAGGTAGAACATTGAGCCTTTTTTAATTACACAACAATTATCTAATCAAGACAGGAATGACATGTTACAGAGCAGAGAAGTCAGGAGGTCTCCTAAACCTCCTTTTGAAAGAAAATATTTAGCATTTAAAGTGTTAAAATAGAAGGCTACAAAACAGGTTTTGAAATCCCTTTCAATGCTCTGTCAGGAGACAAAGGTTGGAGCTGTGTGACCTTTAGCTGCCAAAAAAAAGCTTTTTGCAGAACCTCCAGGAAAACTATTTCTTGCATTTTGGCTTTTCCTGACATCTGAGATTATCTACTGTAAAATTTTCTCTGTTCTATTCAGTGAAGTCCCATTCTGTGTGCACTTCAAGGCAGGAGTAATACTATGGGAATTGTGTCTCCTTGACTCAAAAAAATAAAAAATAACTATATTACAACTGCATTACTAATTAAAACCTCAGAAATAATTTGGAAAATACAGGTAATTTTTCACATATATTCAATTGGCTTGAAATTCATTTTGAAACTTCACATTCCTTGTTTATGATGTCCCAAAAATCTCCCTTCTAGCTTTGTTTAGTGGTTTTTCAGGGTTTTTTTTTAACACTGGACAAGACACCATCAACAGAATCTGCTGGTTGTACACAGATGAAGAATAAACAAACAAGGCAAACCTGACAACAGTTCAAGTTTGTGTTTGTGATTATTCAAACTATCAGTTTTAAATAGATTTGGAATTATTTTCCTCACAGCTGGTTACAAAGAATTCATCAAAGGAATTCTAACTACTTGCCAATAAATATGCCTAAGTTAGAATTCAATTTTTTTTTTTTTTTTTTTTAATTTTGGTGATTGACATTAACCAGATGAGGTGTTTGGGGAATTCTTTCTTTTCCCCCCTTCCCAAATTTGAGTATTTCTTATATAGCTATGCCTAAACAAGAGACACAGAAGTTCAATTAACAGCCTTAAAGGAATCAAGCTCTTGTTTTCACATGTAAGAACTGTTACTGTGACAACACTGAAATTAAAGGGGGGACAAATTTATCTACCAAAAATATACCAATCATCATAATTTTGAGTTGAATTCTAAACCTGAACCTTAGAAGACATGTAAGAGTCCTCCAAGCATGACAAGGGTCCATGTTGAAAGAGAATTTCCAACTTCAAAATCTCTCAGCATGAGCAGGAATTCCAGACTCTTCACTGCACCCTCTGGGGTTTAGGTCAACATTTTTACCTCAGTTACTGGCTCACCATTCTACAGAGGTAATTTTATGCTTCCTGAGAAAAACCCAAACCAAAACAAAGAAACACAAAGAAACAAGAAAGAACCCCATCCAAACCAAAATCTGCCCCCCAAATCCCCCACCTCCCCAGGTTTCTACAAATTTTCAGTTCTTCCCACTCCTCTGACTTCTGTGACCTGCACAGTACTCTATGAAATAGCTGACAACACAAAAGAGAGGTACATAATTTAAAAATAAACATCTTCATGCTTCAAGAACTATCAATCACAGCTCCCAGGCACACTGGGACAGATGGAGCAGGAGTGTGTCAAAGAGCACCTGAAACCTTCTCCTTCGGAGGATGTGAGGTTTAGCACGCTCAGAAAGGCCATATTGATACTTTGGCAAGGTTTAATAGATATGGCATTACTGAAAATAGGTCACTTTTTTATTTATAACAAACAAATGGTCTGATTTTCGCTACCCAGTTGCTTTCTTTTTCCACCAAGGATCTGCAAACTAAAGAGTAAATTGTGCTGCACAAGATTGTGATTTTTTTTTCCATGACACGCAGAATTAAAGCCCATGGTTGCAGCTGTTGTGGCCCAAACAACATTACACAGACTTAAGTCTCATTTTAATTTATATTAATTTCTTATCAATTCTGATTTAAAGGTGCTTCCTTTCTTTCTGGTTATTTGGCCATATGCCTAAGCTTTGCATGTGCATTTGTTTCCCATGGGCTGTTTGTGTAGTACAGCTTATACCTATTGAGTCAATTTAATTTCATTCAGCAACACAGTTAATAATGAGAGAAGCATCAAGAGAAACTTTGCAATGATTTCTGTTTATGTAGAAACTTAAAAATATCCAGAGCTCTCAATCTATCGTCTTTTGTAAGAACACAAAGTTTACTTTTAAACTATCTACATGAAAGGTTTTTCTATCGCTAAGAAAACATCTTCCTATTACAATGAAAAAGTCAGTTCTGAAGGGGAATAATGAAGATGAAATTAAACAAAGGAATATTTAGACAGAAGTGAAGTTAATTTTTCTAATACTGTAGTCCGGCTGAAGTGTCTGGAAGGGAAAAACAATTCCCTTACATAGTCCAGCTCATTATATGAGAAAATATTAACTAGATTGGACAATAGAAACCTTGAACCAAACCCCATTTTTGCAGCAGAAAAAGAATCCCTTCCCTACTCCAGTACTGCACTTAAAGGTAATAAAATGTTCAGATTTATTTAGTTTCATTCACAATGGCTATCAAAGTAGACCCATTTCAAAAAAAGAAAACCTTTCTGAAAATATACCTCATTTATACCTCTATTAAAAATCCATGTAAATACAGGGAAGGACATGGAAGCAGAAAGCTTGAGTCATCAGGAATAAAGGAACTGTACCAGATCTCTAATAAGATCACAGCTGGAAAACTGGTTGATTATTACATTATGTCGTGATAACAAACTCTTTTCTCCATGTTTAAGAGAAATAGTATTTTCTTAACATCAAAATATATGTGAGTAGGTTAAATTACTCACAGTGTGAATCAGCATTTATGTATTAAAAATATTCAGTATGGAAGATGAGTGAAAACATATGTAACAGCGGACAAAGCAGCATTTTATCAAAAGGAAAAAGTGGTTAGAAGATACAAAAAACCCTCCTGCAAATCAAATCTGCCATTTAATGAAACTTTTCACATTGGAGAAGCAGCACCTTAATTAATTTAATAAAGCTGGCAATGAAGTATTGCCAATTATATTAACAGCATCATGCTTACACAGTTAGGAATTCTTGAGATAGAACTTCACAGCATAAATTTCTCATTCTCAAGAGATTTTCTTTTGTTCTCAACACAAATATAAAAAGTAACACCAGCAATCCAAACTAACACTAAAAGTGATAATAGGTAAAGACTGAAAGCTCATGGGAAAGCAACAGTCTTCTGTTATAAGGTATAGAACAAGCAATTCAAATAAACATTTTTTTCTTATTTACAACTACTGATATATGACACTAGGAGATGCACTATTGATGCTGACAGTATAAAAAAAAATGAGAAACACATAGAAGTTGGAAGAAGAGAATCGATGCTGACATTAATGTAAGATTTTTTTTTTCAATTCAAGAAATAATGATAGTAATATCTATGCAGAAGTTTATCATTGGTTCTACTTCATAAAGAAAAAAGAGCTTTCTGTCAATAACACCACTTTTAAAAGTAGAGATGTTTTATGCCTTTTACTCCATTAGTGGAAACAAATACTGATAAATAGCATGGAACAATACTTGGCACAGTCATTTTTAATAACCAACTCGTTCATCAATAGCTTTAAATCACTCTTTTCCTCGGGAGACAGGAGCAGTAAGTTTTGTTGGGCTCAGCAGTAACAGCAGACCTGGAGTCTGATGGTCACACAATCAGTTAAAAGACAACAACAATGAATTTATGTTTCATATTAATTTTTTTTCTTTGTGACATGTCCATTACAGAAAAAATCATTAACAGCCTTATTTACAGAGAATGAATTTGTTCAAGTACAGCCTTGAACAAACCCAATTTACCAATGACACTCTGCCAACAAATGGTGATTCACCAACTGAGCAGGAGAATTAACCATCATTTTCTGTACAAAATAACAGTAGACAAAAATATAACTTGGCAGTACTTCCCTCTTGTTAATGTGGACACTAATTAGTTATATAAAAAATATTTGAATTAAATATGTCAAGGTCTCAGAACTGTTTGAGTTCCTCTTTGCTTAATTAATCCAAATATTTAAATTCACTTCTTTGTGTAATTTGGTATTTCAACCAGAATCCCACAGATAGGCATATATTATTTGCAGACTGCTTATGTAGCTCCCTTTTGAAACCTGCAACTAATATGAAGATATAATCCCTTTATACAGAACATTCTTTAAGAAACAAGGTCTCTGTTAATTAGCCAAGCACTTATTCTATTCTCTGATTGCCAGACCTCACGTGGAAGACAAGTGATTAAGTTTTCTGATCCTTATTTTCATTGCTGAGTTTAGAATATCCATACAAATGACATTTCAGCTAAAATTTCTTCCCTACTTTTCCCAGAAATTAAGGGGAAAAAATTTTGTGGAAGCTGCAGTGATTAGCAACTGTCCAAAATTTTATTTTAGGAAAACAAACAAACAAACCCCAAAACAGCAGAGAAAGCAAACACTGTTGTGTGCATTGGCCCACCTTACTTTGCTATTTCCCCACAGTTCTCTTTAAATTATTGTCCTTGCAGAATTCATAAAGTGCTCTGCACTTAGTGTGATTATTACTCGAGTTCTCTTTCACAGGACAAAGTACAGTTTTTTGTTGTTATCCCTAGAATCCTAACACTTATACTCTGTAGGCTTTTCTAATGTGTATTAATTTTCCCTAGGAATGCATTCTTCCTCTCTTTCACACACAAATTTAGCACTTCAGTGAGCACTGAACAAAACCCAAGAAATAGTGAGATTTCAGTCTCCCTTACCTCCAAACAATGTTACAACACTGTTTAGCAGTAAAAGGAAAAATAATGTATTACAGTTTCTTTTGTTGTGGTCTAAAAATGGAATTAAATTATGATCTCTACCATTGAATCCAAAGGCACAGCACAGGATCTTCCATGTATTCACAAATTATGGAAAACTTCTAACTAAACAAGACAGGCTAATCTAGCTTTTCATTTTAAAATGGACTGATATCATTCATTCTAAATTCCTGGTTTACCTTATTTTCTGTTCTAACCTGTATTCAGAGCTCACACAAATTAAAATTATCCTTTTCTCTCGTTAGAATTTCTAAGCTCTTCTTTGCAATCTGCACCTGGTAGCAAGAATCTCATGTGAATAGACTCACAACTTCTTCAAGATGAGATGAGCTCCAAAAAGTCACATCTCACCCCATCTGAACTGTCATAATTTACAGGTAATCTGTAATGACATTGTCTTCCTGGCAAATACTGGAAGTGATATCAATATCCTTTATAAGCAGATCAGTTTTCCAGAGAAAATCTTCTGGACACATGGCAAATTGTGAGCACCCATGGGAACAAACAAGGATCTGTGCTGGGCTGTTCCATCACTGTCACTACATTTGACATGAATTCAGAAATCTAGCCAGCATTTGGAAGCAATAATTCCTATAAATCTTTTTAATGTCACAAACTGTATGACAGTTATATTAATTACAAATAATAATATCCTACAGAAAGGAAAGCCAAACAGATAAAATGCTCACAGGCATTTTATCCTTTTTAAATGGGAATCTAGGATAAACATTCAGAAGGGATGCACACTCAAAGAATCAGCAGTGAGATGGAAGGTGTTTACTGGGACTTAAAAGGAAAAAAAATATTATGTTCTAGTCACGTTTTATTAATTAACAGGTGCAAGGCAAGGCTGCTAAGAGGGGCTCTTTCCGTAATTCTGAGCAGAACACAGCTGCTTTTACAAGAATTACAAAATATTATTTAAAACCGCAGAAATAAAGTAGAAGTTTGCTTCCTTTTCAAAACAGAGGGCATGAATGTAACACTCATACTAATATGGCATTTATTAGGATGAAAGAATCGAGCCTTAATAAAGTGATAAATAGATAATAAAGAGACTGCTGCAAAGCTCCAGACAATTTAATTTTCACATCACTGCCATGGATCGTGTTGTGGAGTCAAAGAAACAAAATGAGAAAAAATCCAAATAGCTCAAGGACTTAATGTAATAAACTTACTCCCTTAAATGGGAAATACTTGTTTGAATGGAGATAGAACTGCCAACACCACTAGGTTAGCAAAAGGCTAGCAACTTTTCAGGACAGTATTTCTTGCAAATACAATAGCTAAAACTGATAATAAAATTTGAATTGACATATCCATAGCACCTACAGACTCACATATATAACATTACAAATAATTTTTCAAAACAAATGGAAGCTTTTTTTCTCTGAAACAACGTTGGGTCACATTTTTCATAGTACTTACACAGAATAAATCAGATTCTTTCCATAAGGAAATTACCACTTAAACACTGAGCAGAAGTGGTTAAGACATTGCTAAGAAGCAATTTACTGATATCATTTTACTAACTTAGCTGAAAAATTGCCAAGCCAGATCAGTCTTAAACTGCATTTAATCCAAGATGCAGCTTCGAGGAGTGTTTATTACCAAATGCTTCAGAGGCAAGTCAAAGAAACATCAGATTAAGTATTCATTTGGCAAACTTACAGGAAAAAACATCTAAAAAGCATAATTTATGAAAGCGAAATTGAACTCCTTTTTATGCATATCACTTCAAACTTGTTTTGTAATTTAGACATGTCTTACACTATTTTCCATACGTGTAAAATATTGATAAATTCAGAAACCTCAGGAACAGCTATGGGGTCATTAGTTTAAGGCCTACATGCCCTTACACCAGTGCACCCATGGAATATTCTGCCTCCAGATGAGCTGCACAGGCATCACTGAGCACTGAACCTGACATCCTCACTTTAGACAGTATTTATTATGGTAGGAGTAACACTCTCCCTGTGTGTCATGTTACATCTGGTAAATATACAGGTTTAAATGCAAATTGAGAAACAGTCTGGAAAGACCTGATTAGGATGAGAAAAATGTGCTCCGTGCTGAGGAATAACAAATATGTTACTTTAAAGCTGCCAAAAGCTTAAAAAGCTGTAGGGCAAGCAAGTACGGTCAGACTTTGTCTAACAAACAGGTGAAACGAGTTATCCCTTCCAACCTCTAAATCTATTATTTTTTAAAATAAAATTTAATCTGCTTACTTAGAAAGAAAAAAACAGTCCACGTATATTTGTGAGGTTAAAATTCTTAAACAGAATATCCAGCTACTGCTGTCTAAGGTCAACTGATCTTAAGCAGGTTAACCATTTAACATCATAAACCACACATGAAACCAAATATTTTATTTCTAACCTCTGCTGCCAGCTGCTGAAGAGATGGGGATGCAACAGGGTGTAAAGTTGAGTTGCCTGTGACTGGATTATGGAGGCTAATGTAGGCCACAACATTTCTTTGAAGAACGCTCCTGAGTTCCTACAACACAAGCAGAAAAATGGTTACTACTATGCATCATTATAATTAAGGCTGGTTTTGTTCTTTTGGTTACTTCTAGGGGAAAACTGCACCCTACATTTCTATCCTCTGTGATTCCCCAAGCATTAGTTAACTACTGCTTCTTAAAATATGCTCTTATGAACTTCAAAGGATATCTTAGTCCTATTTCTCTATATAGCAAAAGTTATAATTCCATTTCACACATCATCTAAAGAAAATGCAAACAGGTCTGGGAGGAATTAAAAATTACTACACTTGTAAGGCCAAAATTGAAAACATTACACACTGTGAAACAACATCATGGCCTTTTAAACTTATGCCTGACAGAAGACAAACTTCAAAAGCAATCATTATCAACAGTTAAATGGACTCAAATATTTAGAGACCAAATTCAGATTTGAATTGCATAACTTTCCCAGTGTTTTCATTTTATTATCTTTTAGACTATAAAAATAGCATGTACAAACTGTTTCAATTATTATATCTTTTTAAAAAGGATCCCCTTTGCCTTCTCAGTAATGAGTTCCTCTTTGCATGAAGTGGCTCTTTATACTGAACAGAAGGGGTGTAACGCAATTACATCTGATGCAAAGCTGACTTGAAGTGGAACTAAACAAATTTTGCTTCCAGCCTGGATCTTTTCAATTTGATTTTTTCACCCCCTCTTGTTTCTGAAGAATAATCATGTTGGAAGTATGAAAATTCAATGAGGGCTGGCTGCTTCTTACGCACGGTAAAAAGCAATTAACTCTTTATTTTATCTACCGTTTTAATTCATTGAACCATTAGAGTTGGAAAAGCAGCCACGAAATTCTCTGCCTAGAGAAGCAGCAACTCCGTTAATTTATGACCTGAAGTCTACTTTAGCCATGCATGATCATCAATACTTTTTGAGGTATTTTCTTTCAACCAGCTGATTCCCATTCTGTTGAAAATAAGAGCCCAAGGAATTGTCTGTTTCGGATTGTATCCAATTCCTTAGCACAAATCTGTGAGAAGTGAATCATCACTAGCCATGGAGACACTGCAAGGTTTATTTAATTAATGTAAACTATAACATGGTTCTCTTCTTTCTTGATTCACTTCTCCTCACACTAAGCCTATTGATGAAAAATTTTTAAATATGAAACCCTCAAGGAGGTGAAAAAGGTCTCTAAGCTCTTTCTGTGCCTATGTTGCTTTTAGAGGTTCTCCTCCCTTTGTCAAACCCTGGCAATGCCCTTTTACAATGCTGTGCTGAATTAGGGAGGGAAATCATCTCCCAGAGGTGCTGTGTATACAACCTCCCCAGCCATAGCAACACCCCCCTCATTATCCCCAGGAATGGCCCCTGTGGATGCTTTCCCTGGATTTGCTGTGCAGTACATCAATGAACCCAGACAGACCTCAGAGACCAGTCTATGAGCCACAGTTTCCACGTGGTAATTTCATACTGTTTGCACGCTTTCAGCAGAAGGAATCCTCTCTGCAGTCCCCCCAAAGCATTTGTACCTCAGCCCACTCGTAGGAGCCGATGTTCCCCAAGGCTGTTCCTCCCCAGGAGCAGAAGAGCACGGTCCTGTCAGGCCTCCAGCCCCTCTTCACCTTGGCCAGCAGGGCTTGGAGCAGGGCTGTGATGACAGCAGTGCTGCTGGCCCAGCCTTGCCCACCATAACCCTTCAAACTGCTGTGATGGCTGCCAACGATGACGTATCTGTCTGAAATGAGGAATAAGAAAAAAAAAAAAAAAAAAATTCTGGCTACTCAGATTTAAAGAATTCCAAACAAGCCTAAAAATGAACTGTATTAGTAGTGTGCAATGTCATTAATGCAACATAAAGCTGTCAACAAAAATGTGTATGATGACATGCAAGACAATCGAACAACAATTATACATAAAACTGTGAGTACTACTTAAAAATGAACTAATAAATAAATATATGTATACAGTTTCCTAAATTAATCCCCATGCCCTTGCCTTCCTTATTTGCATATTGCTCTCTCCTTATAGATCTGATACAGAACATTTTTACAGCCAAGACTAGGTCATATAGACAATCATGCTCACAGTAGAGTGTTATGAAAAAAACACAAAATAATAAGCAGGAAATGATCTTCAATAAAGATCAGCATTAAAAAAAAAAAAAAAAAGAAAACAAAAGGTGTGGCAGAACAATGGGAAACATAAAGAAAATACACAAAGTATTAGTACTCCCTCACCTGGAAGACTGTGTTCAGTGCTCACCACCCTATCTCAAAAAAGACATGGCAGAAACAGCAGTGGAACAGCTGGTAAGCAGATTAGAGATCAGGACTTAGCCTTCTGTGGAAGGAGACATTAAAATACCTGGACTGCAGGTTTAGAGAGAAGACATGACAGAGGGATAGAGATAATGAATGATACAGAAATGGTAAGTCACACCTAGCAGCTGTGTTAATGCTGGAAGAAAGCATTTGATAGAATGAAAAGCAAGAAGTTTCAACCTGAAATAAAGAACATGCCTATGGTTACGCCCGAAAAAAACCTCAAAACACAAAATAAAATTTTTTCCAGAGAAATTATATTAAATCTTCATCTCTAAAGGCATTGTATATAACCCTAATGCCACTCACAAGGGAAAAAACCCCTTATTTTACTCCAGAACCAATGAGATGGTTATGAAATAACACGACTGATCAGTGTGACTGAGGCCTGTCATGAAGTCAAAGCAGAGTTATTCTGAATGAGCTATTAAACTAAACTTTTTGTGTGAGATGAATTCCCAACCCTCTGCGAAGGATTGTTTACTGATTTTGCTCTGACATTTTGTAAAGTCTCCTTCTGGCCAAGATCTAGACTTTTAAAGTTGTTCTTTCCCTATTTCAGGATACCAACAGACAACGGAACAGTTATCAACAGTGAAGGACAGTGATGTCAGACCCACAGCAATCCTTGAGTGTCATTTGGGTGCCAAAAAGTGCAAAAGTTTTTTTTTTCCCTTTTTTAACCAAGTGAACTCATTTACTTGCTGTCAGTCGATCACAATGTAGCAACAGACAGTTGCCCACATTTTGTATTTGCTTATAAAATTAAAATAACTACCCAGTATGTTTTGCAGTGATTGCTGCCTGAGAACATTATTAATTGACTTTGATTTTAAAGCATTCTCCATTAACCTGGAATTTTACTGGTATTGTTCAACAAAATATTTGAACATGTTGTTTAATAAGGAATCAAAAATGCTTTACAAAGAGAGAATATGTTATGTACCTATAAAACAATATTTTCCAGCAACTTCTTGGGGGGGGGGGTGTAGGTACAGAAATAAGACTTTCTAAAAACAGATATGAAAAGTGTCAATCTAGACTTACATAATAATTTAATGTAACAAAATGAAATCTAAATCACATAATTTTCCAGCTTGTGCATTGCACCATGAAAGGCTTAATTATAGGTTGCAATGACAATGAAAAAACATAGGATCTTCAACTCATTTAATGACAGGAGCTAGGAACCAAAATGAATGGCCTCACACGCCTCTAGGTCATTAACAGAAGTGCCACTAGCACAGGGGGATCAGACAGGATCAATGCCTGCCTGTACAATGATTTCTGTTTAGCCTGTGAACAGACTATGTGAAAGGAGAGAGACCTTATTATAATAATTCAGGATATTCTGATGGAGAAGGAGCCACAAACTCCAGCTTACTGCTGAAGATGCTAGCTGAATGAGCAGGGGCAAAACATAACAGCTGGTGCCTCCTTTGAAATTCTTCATCTTTGCACAACTTTCCCTCAAATAGAGGCAATACCCTAAAGGAAATGACTACAGGAAAAGCATAGGAGAAAGGATGGTCATGCTTGCAGAGGCAGCAGCTGTCCTTTCTCAGAATCACATGGCAAAAAAAAAGAGAAAGAACTAGAGATAGAGAAAAAAATATCCATCAGATACCCTTGAAGGTGATAAGACAGAATACTGTTCAGATTAGTGATGGGCTGGACAATAGGGATTTATCAATAAAAAGGGTCTCTTTGTCCTGTCTTTTCTTGTTATACATCCCATCTTCAACCATGTCCAACAGAGCTACAAAATCAGTGTTGCATTTTTTGGGTTTTAAAATACTACCAACTATCACATTTCATGTGCTCCTAAATATTTTAACATCTTAGTTACACTTCAGATGCTCATTCTTACTCCTCAGATCAAACACCAGCACCATTACAGAGATGTACTTGTCTGTATTTGTGTGTTAGGTGGTCTTCAAGC
The DNA here is from genome assembly GCA_018697195.1 of Certhia americana. Lineage (NCBI taxonomy): Eukaryota > Metazoa > Chordata > Aves > Passeriformes > Certhiidae > Certhia > Certhia americana. The sequence continues at coordinate 9,201,409 of CM031865.1, read as the reverse complement.
AAAAAAGAAATAAATTCCACCCTTGGTGATGCTCTGCAGTCTTTCATTAAGCGCTAAAGATAAATTCTGCCTTGTTTCTGCACTTCTGTGAATATAGAGGTGAATATTTCAAGTGTATGAAACGAGCAAAACCCCATCAAAATGACAGAGAATCAATGCCATGAAAATATCAAGATTCAAAGCAGTTGAGGAAGAATGACTGTAGTGTCAACCAGGAGGAGTAGAGAAAGAAACCACGGTTTAACATTGATTGTGTACAAAATATTACAGTACGTTAGATATGTAACTTGTGCCTACACTAGAAGACAGTTTTTATGGCTCTTATTGGGTCAGACATCCATGGGACAAACTGTTTTCTTCTGGGTACTGCTATTATATGTACACTTATATATCCTTAGATTCCTAAAGTTCAGCATATATATTGGCAAACCTCCAAAAAGTAGTTTCTGATTAAAAATTTAATAATAAGATGAAAGGTTCAGGTACAGAGAAGATAGAAGACATGTTAAACAGAAACTGAAGCACACTTTTTATCATTTGTCTTGCCTCTGTTTCACAAGTCAGAAGACAGAATGTCTAATCATAGCAGTTTCTGCCTTTCCAACTCCATGACAGCTATTTACAAAACATTAATAATAGCAGACTGGTAACTTCAAACCCATGAAGAAAATCAAATCCTTCATAGAAATTAAATTCAATGTGCTAATTGTTTCCTCTGTTGCTTTAAACAAACAAAAAGTCTGGTGAGAAGCATACAGTTCTGCATGCACAAAACTGAGTCATTATTTCACCAACAGGACTAAAATTTCTTCATCTCCTTCACTCAGTTATTTAAAATATGAAATGACTGGCCCACTTCCTAAGGGACTGCAAATAAATTTCCATTCTTTCTTTGTAACCTAATAAAAAGGTATTAAGGCAAGCATGATGATGTTTGGATGATCATCTACACACTAGGATTGTTTGCACTTTTTAAGTAATCAGCAATAGCATTCACTCAATTTGCAGAAACCCTTCACATTTTAGGTAAATTCACTAACTAACAAAATAAACTCAAAATGCTCTTACGATACCCTGATAATGACATTATTTATGTACAGCATTAAAGGACAGAGGGAGTTGTGCATTATTTCCCATTTGCACTTAGAGTCCTATTGTTCAATCATCAGACATGGACAACAGGAATTATTATTCATAGAATTGCATGAAACTTGCTTAAGGCATGACTGAGACACAAAACAAGGCTGCAGCAAGTGTTAAAACCATATTAAAATGAAATTTAAAAAACCAATTAAAATGAAAACCATAACACAGTTACTTGGTATGAACTACTGATACTCTCTATGGTCCATGTGCAACACCTGCTGCTTATGTAAAAATATACTTTTTGTAACTACAGCATCCCCTTCAGCTCATTCTGTTTAACCCTCGTATTCTGTCTTGTCATAAATCACAAAATGAGTACAAAAAAAGTCTTTTTCTTTTCTCTGCATTAGTGAGTTGTCTGGCAAAACAGGATCCTGATCCCAGCTATGACTCCCACCCATCGTGAAACAAGTGATCAATACAGATGACAAAGTGATCCTTACCAGGAAATACAGCTCCTCTTAGATATCCAATGACATTAGAAATTGTCTTGTACGTTGTGACAGACTGAATGTTTAGACTGATTGTTTTTTTGTCTGTTAAAAGATGAGGAAAAAAAAGAAAATGTTAAACTTATTTTTAACATTTTTAACATTTCTTGTACAAGAAACATACAGGCTGAAGATATAAATTCTACACACATTTAAAAAAAAAAAAGAATTTAAAATGAAAAGGTTAAAAAAAAAAAAAAAAACAAACCAAAAAAACTGAACAGGAACCACAGATTAAAACATGAAATATGACATTATTTTCTTAATCCCATTTTAGCAATATGATTCGAACATGGAATCTCAAAAGAGATCTCTACTGCTTGAGTTAAAAGATCATTGAATACACTCAAAAAATGCTGCCAGAATACAACAGAAAAAATAAATTTAAAGGAGCAGGATTTACATAACTCTGCAATAGCAATATTGGCCTTAATCTTTTTAAGTTTTTCTTACCTATTCCTTCACCTAGGCCAATCCATCAATAACATTTACAAAATTAAACCTGGTTTGTATCACATTTTCTTCTGGAGAAAAGCCCCTGTGTCAAATCAGATGGGAACAGTCAGACCTCCCCACAGCTTTGCCAGCACAGCCTTTGGTGATGCTCTTGTGAACATCTGCCAACTGAAGCCAGGGTTTTTGGCTCAGCTGGCACCAGATGAGGAAATGGTGCAAACACAAAGGCAGAACGATTTCAAAAGCTGCTAAAACGTTTCATTTACATGATAACAGCTGTGTTAACACTCAGCTCCTCTGAAAGGTCATAACTTCTATCCAAGAGAAGTGAAAATGCCTTAAACTGCTTGAACTTGAAAAGCAGCAGTTGTGTGACAAGAGGCAGCACCTGACCCCAGACCTGCAGGGACATTCTCCCCCACCCCTGTGGCAGAACTGGGATTAAAGGCATCTCTGGCACAGAATTCCTTCCATGTCCACATCCCAACTGCCACAGACAAAATTAAAATATTCCACAGATCATTTTGCTCCCTATGTCCCAGGCTATTATCCTCCCACAGATCTATTTCCAACAGTTTCTTCCCAGGCTTTGTCTCCTGAGATGCACAGAAGATGCAAGTAGGGAGTTTACTGCAACATGTGAAACAAAAACACATCATTACTGTTCTTCAGGGTTTATTTGCTGGTTCATATGGTAAGTTTACTTTAAATTTTTCTTAAAATAACATACAATATATCTTAATTCACTAGTTTTTATTGATATTTTAAAAAAGCAAGCCAACTTCTAGTGTTTGTTTAAAAAATGAGCTAACAATAGTTATTCTATTTTTTATTCAGATAAAACCTCTTCTGTTGTCAATAGATGTGTCTTCTCTATGACAATTCTGGTTTTGCTTGAACAAACCAGTCAGGAAATGCAAGCCAAGCAGTTAATTAAAAATAAACCCTGGACATGACTTTGCAACAATCAATCACAGCACGTTGATATTTTGATTTGTCACATAATTAACTTTGCTCTTCTGATTTAAGTTACTTTAAGATTTATTAATGCCATGTAAATGACTCATGTTTGTTCAATAAATCCACAGATATTATTTAAGAATTTAAAAACAAAATTTCATTTAAAAAATAGTCCAAAGGATTCCCAAAGGGTCTTTTAAAGAAAGTGAAAACAGCTTAAGCCATCTATGTTGTTGATTAAGCAGTTTAAATTTAATCTAACTATGCAAGTTACTTCTTGCTGCTGTTTCTCACCTACAACCATTCTAGAGCCAATTTACTCTTCTTAAAAAAAAAAAAAGAGATTTTAAAGTCAAAACTGATTTCCTTTCCTTTTCCTACAGCACTTCTGATGTTTGTTCCTTTAGGCGCCTTCTCAGACAAAAAGAAGATAAATCCTTTTGAAGACAACTGACTTTAGTGTTTTTCCTTAATCAACATCAGCTATCGAGTCTCCAACTGACAATAAAGACACAGAAAATTAACTTCTGGCAATACCCATATTCTAACATCAGATACTCGAGTTAATAGTCATGTAACACAGTAGTCAGCCTTAAGTGACTTGGGCTTAAAGGCTTAGAACACCAGATAAAAAGGCTGAAAGTACTCTTTGGAGTACATAGCAGAGACAAAATTTAATCCCCTCTAAACAGTTCTGACAACAAACCTCTCCTCCCATTGCTGTATTTTAAGGCTCTTGACAACTTTCTCCTTTTTTTTCCTATATTCTCTGGAAAGCTATGAGGAGATTTTACCTTATTCTTATAAGACTTAACATTATTCAGGATACAGCATCTTTATGTAAGCTAAAAGCTACTTCTGGAATAGAAATGCACAAACATATTTACTTGAATTTTTTAAAATTTATTTCTTTCCTAACCTGTAATTTTCAAATTGTCTCATACCAAATGAACAACTTCTCCTTTCACATTTACATAGTTACTTTTAGAAATCCATGGATATTTTTCCTCTCATTTGACTGATAATTTTAGTAATTCAGATGCAAAAAAACTTCCATTTGCAGTAGTTAGATTAAAAGAACCTGAGTTAGGCTTATCTCTTTTTTGTTTGCTTTTAACTTTGTCCCAAGCTCATGCATAGAGGAGTACAAGCTCAAGCCTCATTTTCAAATATGTTGGTTAAATTCTTGAATCCTGATCATGCTGAACACCTATCATCAGACAGTTTTCTGAGCATTTGAGTACTGGATTTTAAAAAGCATCTCTAAGGACTCAGGTTTGAAAATCAAACTCATTTGACAAGATTTTTGGCTAATCATTGACAAAAATTTCTCTACATGCACACTTAACTGCAGCATAGAAAAATCAAGTATTAACTGAATTCAAGGATTTAAGTAGAATAACTCCTGGATCATTAACCCCAAAGTTATTTCAGCAGACTGTTGAAATAACGTACATTAAATAACTTCAAGTAATGCAGTTTTTGAGATAGTTCCTGTTAAAATCAACACCTGAATAAACATGAATCTGTCTGAAATCACAGCTGAACTGGAGATTTCAAACATCATCACACATCCATGCTCATGTGACTTAGGGGACACTAATTGAGCTGAAGTAATCAGCATAAAACTGCACTTGACAGATCATCATATTAATTTGAGTGCAAATCCTTATTTACTATGTAATTTATGTCAGTTTTCAAGTTCAAACACAGAACTTTAGGTGAAGAAATATAATCCTCACATGCATTTATGTAATAGCAGGACTTACAAAAAACACCATGTGCAACATGGCATACATAGAAAAGTGTATAAATATAAAACAGTATATACTTAATAATGTATATAATCTCAGAAAAATATTGTGCAATACTATAAAATTGCATATGCAAAAATCAATACCAAATCTATGCAACGTATAGTATTGTTGAAGTATAAAACTATTTGTACAGGAAAATGTCATAACTCCTTGACAGATGTCCTGGTAATGAAAAGCCTTCACTTGTTTTTGTGCATAAACAATACCCCATTATAAATCTGATATTCCCAATAGTTTTCCCTAATAGATTTCTACTTGATTATCAACTATGTTGCCTACTGACAACATATTCTCCTTTTTGAACAAATATTCATAGATCTTAAGTCTCCAAGCCTAATCTTAGTATGAAGAGCTTAATGAATAAACTCTTTGGTATTTGATCATCTTTTGAGGCTCACAATGAAGAATCCAGAAATAAAACTCTTCAGATGAAGAGTTTTTGAAATAAGAAATGCCTAGAATAAAGTCCTTTAAGGAGGCTCTAAACTAGGATGGCCTAATGTGATACAGAATAAATGTGTCACAGTCAACATCAAAGAGAGCTGAAAATGCCTCAGATGGTATAGTTGAATTTCATAACCTCACACTACTTTCATTCTTTACCTGCTTTATAGCCATCAAAAGCAAAGCATCACACAGGAAAACACTGGCACAGAACCAAATTCTGAAAATATATCTTAATCATTTACAGTCTGGTAGAAAAACTCTCAAGGCTTCAGGTGGGAGTAGAGGCCAGATACATAAAAAATGCTTCACACTGTTCATGCTTAATTCTTTCCATGAACTTCTGTTTAAAAAAGGAACAGAATTTAAAGTGATCATGAAAAGAAAATCTGAGAGTATAAATGTCTGTAAGTTTTCATATACAGGATGTCTGAATTAGATCAGAATTCCCTATTTAACTTCTTCTTCTTTCAAATGCCAGTAAGAGACATCTGCAACACTTTGTTATATTTCTACTGTTATGTACAATGACTCCAGATTTGGTAGATACAGTAACATGCACTGCTACACAATCTGCTGGCATCTTTCTCTATTTTCTTCCTTGGATTCATGTTTGGCATAGTCCAAATACACAGAAATTATGTTATTGTTCGCATGTTGATACCATAGTATGAGATGGCCCAGCCAGAGTTTATTAAATATGGTAGTCTTTATTTTCTCTGACAGGTAGCAAACTACGAAGGAGAAACACATATAATACTATCACAAGGCTGTAGTTTAACAGGAGGAGATATATATCCTTTATCACTCCATGCCCTTCCTCTGACTGAAAAGAAGACAGGCTTGATCTGCACTAGTGCAGCACTTGGCAGAGAACTTTATTTATCTCGGATGAGAATCGTATAATATGGAAAGTAACAGACTCTTCCAATTATTCCTTTCGTATAATTAATGATTCAAATTTCACATGATCAGAGTCAACTATAAACTCAGTATAATGAACATCTGACAAGTGGAACTACATAAAATAGATGTTCAAAGTCTCATAAAAATTCATTGTGTTATGCTACAAACCTTTCAAGTAATAGTCAGTTCTGGTTATCTGTTCCACTCACCCATTTTGTCAGAGGAGGTAGATTTGTTTGCAGCCTACAACGGAGCTCTGCACTGCAGTCACTGTGATGATTCACTATTGATCAGTGACTGTATTTTGTAGACTCAAAAAAGGTTAAAAAAGATCAAAAGATTCTACCCAGAAAAGCATTTTGATCTGAGTAATTTTACTGTCTGCAGCAGAATGCTGGGAGTCTTTGTATACATGGCTCTATTATCCTCACAGTGTTTGATATCATTCAAGTTACTTAAACTATTCATGCTTTGGCTTTGTAATTTTAGAAGTTAAAGTATAAAAAATTACACCAATTGTACAGGAAAAGATATTAGGAGGTGGTAAGAGATGGCTGTTTAAGTGAGATCACTTGCCTTACATTTCCTACCAGCTGAGCTGCGTTGCTCAGCCGTACTGGGTCACATGAACTGACCATCTAGTGCTTGTCTCCAAGAGTGACCAGAAACATAAATGTGGAGAAGAGTGGGAGAACAGGATGATGCCCCAGACACCTGGAGACTTGGATCCTGGATCTTTCTCATCTTCTCTCTTCTCAGACATTAATTCGGTTGAATATGAAAACTGACACTTAAAACCAAAGGGAAAAATTACACCCATAACTCTAACATGTTTAAATACCAGGCTTCCAGGACTTCCATTCAAAACAAAGTATATGGTCATTAGTGCCAAAAAACACTTTGTAAATTAATTGCCATTAGATAGATCTACATTAATTACTCAAGAGTTTAATTGAAAAAGAGTAATTTGTTCATTACTGCAATCTCACAAATAGTGGGAAACTTAACAACAAAGGCAGTTCACTGTACACAGCAGGACTTTCTTCATTTATGTTTACAGGAGTGCTTCAGTTTTACAACAACCTTCACAGTGTTCTAGCAAATATCCTAGTAAGAATTTGTGAAAAAAAGAGGAAGCTTCAAAAGTTTACATTCTCTCTATAGAAGTTCACTCTGAAATTCTTTATAATTGCTTCTCTTTGGGAAAAAGTTCATGGGAGCACAGAATTTCAGATTAATGAGGATTAACAATAATGTACCATACCAAACAAAAAGCAAATCTAATTACTGACTTCATCTAACACAAAATTAACAGCTGACTTCAATTCCCACTATTTGCTTTGTAGGTCCTGAGCACTCGATCTGTGTGGGATGTTTGCCCCCATCCTCCCACTCCCTCTGTCACATTTTGAAATCTGCAAGGCTAAGGGAAAAAAGCAGCAATGTGAGAAAACTATATATAAATGTTTAATCATTACTGATGAATCTGCTGTTCAGCTTTTTGAAACATAATGATGAGAGAATGATGATCATTTTATCCTAACAAATTTTAAGCCAACCAATCATCTGAATTGCTCATTCACCTCTTTTGACAGATAAGTGATGAGTCCTACGTCAGAAGTGAAATCTCTCTCTTAAGCTTCTTCAAATCAACATGAAGACTGAAAATTCAACCTTCGTTCTTCCCAAATGCATTGCTGTCCTCAGCATTATCTCTTTAGCTGTTAATAAATAGTTATACACCATTTCTTATCATAAGACCAGGCTTTTATCTCTTCCATTAAGGCTGCTGCTGAACAACAGCACACTCTGTGCTCTAGAACATCAACAGCTTCACCATTACTTCAAGGAAAGATATATCATAATACGTTACAGAATTGTACAAGGCTTCTTCTTATAGTCCCTATTTTCTCAATAAATTAAGACTTTTTAAAAAATCCTCCATGGATTTCTGTGGTTCAGAAGCTTTACATCAAATCAGACACAAGCTGTCGTGTTCGCCCAGAGTAAACCAGACATGGACTGGCTCTCACTAGACTGCTGGCTTGGAATTTTCTTTCTTTCCAGAAATTCTCCTCTCACAGAATTCCTGTCTTCTCCAGGAAATAAAACAGACATGCCACACCTGTCACAGAAAAAGTAGAATAAGCTGCCCTTTAGGGTGATTCCGTTTTGCAGCCTCCAGACAAAGCTTTTTGAGAAACAGTTATTGTGCAGCCTTTTATCTTTCCAAAATGAGTGTCATTTTCCAGCCCAGATTCAGGCTTTGCTCCAGGCACTTCAGCTGTTGAAAATTCCTTCAACACTAACAAGCTTCATGCATCCAACCTGGAATGGCTGAGCACTTGTTCTTTCCAATATGTCTTTTTCCCCTTTTCTACTGGTTGCGGGGGACAGTAATTTTTGAAATTAAAAGTTCATTTTTCAAATATCTAGTCAGCCATGCATGCAGAGCAATTGTCCTGCCTAGCCACAACAGCTTAAGCCATGAAGCATGAGGTCTTCTGCCTTCCTTTTTAGTATGGGTAACAACAAATGCTAACACAAGCCATAAAATTAATCAACCTTTTTTATGTCTTGTTGAATTGTACTCCTATTCCACAATAACTTTACAAAAGCAATAAACAAGGGATACAGCACACAATAGTACGTTGGTTACCCTCAGAATTTGTTTTTACTGTTATCATCACTGTGTGTAGCACAGGATACAGTGGCTGAATTAATTTGCCTCCTCCTTTCCAAGACCACAGTTTCAAATCAATTAATTTAAATGGGCATTATAATGAAATATACCATTCTTTCCTGGTGAAAGATGGACAGGTACAAAACAAAACTGAACTGTTTACTGAAGAATTACTGTTTCATCATGCACGTCATCTAGAATGTTCCCTGGAAGATGTTCTTTCACTGAAACACTGTGCAGTATCTTTGCTGGAAGACTGTAGTCTTAATTTTTTTCCCCTCCTATGTCAGCAATAATATTTTTCAAGCAATAATCTGTGTGACTTATCTAATGGCATTATTTCTCGGGAGATATTACAAATGCATTCATCTGACTCTACTCAAGGTATTTTGTTTTTGTCATTATACCGGTTTTCCTGGGGAAACTTGCAAAAAAGCTGCCTGAAGGTTCAGGTAACAATACACTGTTTATTCTATAGAATAGACACATTAAGGAACACAGAGACAAGTTAAGAATTTAAGTGTTATTATTCCAGAAAGAGAAAAAATACCACAGAATAATTTAGTTACTGATGCTTTAATGTTAAAATCACATTATCAGGAGTAAAATAAGGCCTAAAAAACCATACTGCAGCAATAAGAAACCCTCCCTAGAGATGATATCTGCACAGAGGAGGTTATAGGTCTAGTATTAAAAATTAGTGCTCAATGCCTTCTATCATTATTATTTTTTTTAAACCACAACTTCCATTTATCAGATTCTAGGAACATAATTTTAGGTGGTTCATAGCCTCTTCTAGAAAGCATCTAAGCAAAACATACCCATAATCTGCTAAACCTCTTGGCTATATAATTGTATAAAGTGGTTTTGGAGCCCATGGGGAACATCCCACAAGTGCAGAGTATTTGACAAGCATTACCTGCAGCTGGCAGTTGGAGAGGTGTACACCTGGTTTTTTGGGCAGTGTCCTCAGGTAGGGAAACAAGTTTCCTGGCAAGCACTGCAGAAATTGGTTGTACCAACAGCGTTGTGAGGTTCAGTCGATTTTGCCTGTAGCTTCCATCTTAAATAACAGAAAGGGAAGAGTAATTTAGTAAACAAAAATTAGATTTCTCTCCTTCATAAACCAAAGACAAAAATAGAAATCTTTTTATTTTGTCAAAGGCAAAAATAAAAATCTCTACCACACAGCTTAAAACAAGTGATTTAGATAAGCAGCTGTTGTTTTGTGCTTATAACACTGAAAAAAAAAAAAAAAGCTTCTTCAAGACCATGTATTACAAAATTACATGTATGTAGTATGGTATCTGGGAAATATTCCACAAGAAAGAAACTAAGAGAAAGAAACTAAAAGAGTCCAAGCAGATATTATTTGTTATTATTATGTGAATTAAACACAACAAATTAAATTGGTGTGTAGTTAAAGGAATCATTGAAAAAATAGAAGTACTGATCAATTTCAAGTAAAAACTGAACAACCAACTGAAGGAGGTTTGGAATTAGGAAGTACTAAACAGACACATTGAGTGAAGAAAGGTATGCATCAGAAAGCATCAGAATACTTCATTTACAGCTGAAATACCTGAAGAAGACATAATGCAAGCCTCTCAGTATCAGCAGTTTCATGCAAATATTAAAATCTCCCTTTAACTGAAAAAAATATAAGTTTCCATACACATGCTTGTCTAACATTTGTTCATGGAAATGTTTCTGATGAGAGAATGAGATATTTTGGGAGACCAACTGACAGAACTGGGGGAAAAAAAAAAAAAAATTCTAACTTAGCACACAAAAATTGCTCTGAAACACTTCAAGAAAAACCACCTGCTTTTCTTAGCCATTTCAGCTAGCCTGATATGGGGATCATCTCTTCCCATGGAAAGCAGGAACACTTCTGGCAGATGAAAAGCCCACCCCAGAAAAGGAGAGCAGGTTGATAGTCTGGGGAGGGACACAGCTCTAACACAACCTGCAACAAACCCTCAAACCTTACAATGCACCTCCCCTCCTGAATCATGTCCAAACCTTCAACCAGAGACGCAGAATACAAGGCCTCTCCCCGAGACCTCTATGAAACAAACGCTGTATTTCCTGTCAACATTGAGTTCTTTACTACCCAAAAGCATCCTTTCAATTCCATGGGACTGCAGGCACAAAGGGGGGAAGCTATCAGCAATCAGCAGCATGTTGCAAATAAATTTCTCTAAAACTACTACCAGGACTGTTGCTACTAAACCACAGTATAAAGAAAAAAAATTCTAGACACATCCTTAATTTTTTTTTTTTTTTGTTCTAGGAACTCCTGAAACTTTTTATAGTATTCCTTTAATCCTAATGTAAAAATTGACCAAAGCAATGCATCATTTCTTTATGGAAAAACTAAAGTTGTTGTTCACCTTTAATACTCAGTGGCAAGGGGATCAGCGTTCAGTTTGAAAAAATCAGACAAACTTTTAGGTAGAAAGGTAAAATTCGTTCAAAATATAATTTTTTTAAAAAAAGCTTTGTCTCATCAAAGTTGGTCTGGGCTCAAAATGTCTTAAAGTTGCCACTTCAGTAAACTGACAGCAAAATCAGTTTGGTCAATCTTTGAGAGTCTATTTCTGCAATCAAAAGGAATCCTAAAAAGTCCATCAGAGATGTGCAGTTGAGACATTATTTTCTGTCCAGTGTTTGTCAATCTACAGACTGTGTTACAGGGGCAACGAAGCTCAAAACACTTCAGATGAGAAAAATTTCTCCTTTCTCCAGTTACTCACAACTTGAGCTTCGTACCTGAATAACCTGTGAAAGAACAACTTACAGGAGAAACCCCTCCATATTTAAAAATTAATCATTTCACAATAGAAGATGGAGTTTGAAGTATAGAAGAAAAAGGGAAAAAAATCTATAGAAAGGCATATTTAAGTTATCTGGGCAGATTTATCTGGAAGAAAAACTTTGTAATAGGAGGAACTCATAAAGACTTGCCTAGGCAGGTGATAAAATCTCTTAAACTGAAATATTTTTAGAGAAAATTGTAAGCAAACATCTGTCAGGGATGATGCAGACATGGCTGATGCCCTCCCTGAGGGACGGTGCTACATTAGATGATCTCTTGGCATCTTTTCCAGACCTAATTTTTATAAAATTCTCTGGTAACTAAACTTGAGGAACTATTAACAGAGAGAACAAAAAAAAAAAAAAAAAAAAAAAAAAAAAAAAAAAAACCCAAAAAAAACCAAACCAAAAACCACTATTGGAATTAATATTAAAAAGGCTTTTTAAAAAAAAAAAAAAAATTCTTTCCCTCTGCCAGGCATTTATTAATTGCCACTTGTTAAGGAGGCTGAGGAAAGCAATGTGCATCATGACCAGATTTCAGAAGGGAACCATTCAAGGCCAATCTCTTCAATGCACATTTAAAAACCTGGAGATTTCCAGGGCTGCTAGTTAAAACCTAATCATTCAGGTTTTAAATACTTATGGGCTTGGTGCTGTAGTGACAGTGAAACAGTGCAGTGCAACTTCATAAAGAAACCAACACATGGAAAGAACTTGGGGATTCTTGCTGGCACTTTCTCTGCTGGATGCCAAACCCTTCGGAGCCCAGAGTGCATTCAGGATCTGTGGAAACAACAAATGCTTCAAGGATAATTTAAATTTGACATTTTCCTTGTAATGAAATTTAGTTTTATGGCATGAAACTCTTCCAAGAAGCAGAATTCCTTCTCTGCAAGTCTAACTGTGTAACTGTGCCAGGCCTAGAATTTCAGAAAGTCCCGTGAGAACTCACTGTAGAGTGCAGAGGAAAATACGGTAATCAATTATTAAGTTAATTTTAGGAGCGCAAAAAGAGGCAATCTTTGTAAAATTTCTGCACAGAAAGCAAGGCCTGAATTTCTACTTCTGCAGTGACTATTCTATGTTTTCTTTTTCAATGCCAGCATAAACCTTGAGCACCAGTTTCCGCACTGCTCAGACTCCTGCAGCCCAGAATTTCAGTGCTCCATCACTTAACTTACTGGGTAACTTACTGTCAACATGCTCTGAGATTTCTGAATTAAATACTTGTGGCACTATACCCTACTCAGTTCTGAGTAAAAGTACAAATTTATCATCATTTCAGTGACTTTTTTGAAAACTGAAAAATCAGAGATATAGTCACAATGTCATACATCTCCAGCTTAAAAATATTGCTTCATCCATAGCTTTCTCAGTCTTGTGCAAATAGTCTTTTATTTGAATTTCTCTAACAAGTTTTGTGTTATATGAATCAACTTTCTGTTCATTTTTGTTTAAATTCCAGATTCAAAGGAAGATTGGACAGAATGCTGTATTTCATCATTATGGGTTTATTCAAGGCACCTTCTGCCAGGATCAGATAAAATAAAAGGTTAACAACTAAAACTGTCTAAAAAGCTTACTGACAGAATTAATCAAAATAATTCCTTCTATGACCTAGAACACTGTTTTCATGATGTCCCCCCAAAAATACAGACACAAAAAAGTAGTCTGACTGAACACTGAGCCATAATTGTATGTACCCACATCTTTGACTTTCTGCTGCATTAATAATACAGCAATATTAGTTTTGAAATATCTGAAGTGAATGGCTCATTAATTTTTCACCTTAAGCTTAATAGAAATTTGACAAACAGTTTCGTGCTGAAAATAGACACTCCAAGCAGGACTTCTCAGCACGTGATGGGAATAAATTAGAGCATAAAAGACAGAATTGAGTGTGTTTGGTCAAATAAGATGGTTCTGTCACTCAATTGCCTGAAGTGAACAGTTAGTGCAATGCATTCCTGTGAAAGAGGCATTCTTACATTTATTCATTCCCAGTGCATATTCTGCACTGCCCTTTGTCAGCACTTGATCTTGTATTAAGCATGACAAACCCAAAGATGTATAAACTGACATGTCATAGACATTTATGTTATTTGTGCTTTGAACTTGTTACACAGCTTCCCCTATCTTTGCTGGTAACGTTCAACAGCTGTTAGCTCCCACTGGTTGTCCTGCAGCCAGTCACAATGATCTGTTTCTATTCCTCTGAAAAATCAGGTTATCTGTGTTTTTTCTGGCTTTCATCTAACCAAAGCTAGAAGCTGAAAGGAGCTGAGTAGCACCTACAACAGGAAGGCTCTGGGTACTGAACTCACACCATGACTGCTAATCACCATAATTTTGCTATGCAGTAGCTACTTGATTAAAAATTCAGCTACAGCAGCTTACAATACTGTCCCCATGTCCATTTTTAAGACAGACTCTTCTAACTCAAAAAAGCAGCCTTCAATTAAGCCTACACGTCCCACTTAACCTCTACTAGAAAATGCACCCACCTGCTACACCTCACAAAATCACTGACATATTTTTTGCCTTCCTAAATTTTCTCTTTGAACAAAGTAACTCATTCTAGCTGTTATTTCTTGCTGAAAGTGGATATAGTCAGAATATACTGACCAGAAAAACTGGTGCTTTTCTGCAAGGAGTTATAAACAGGAAATTCTGGGAGAGAACTCCCCAAGTGCTCACCAAAGTCAGACTAAGGTTTTTCTGCATATTAAGTCAGAGACCTCTTCCTTTAACAAAAATGATGCTGAAGAGTCCAAGGTGTCTGAAATGGAAGTAAGAATGGATTTTATTAATCCAATCAAGGAGAAGACCATAACTCCAGACTTCAAGTATCAGCACAGAAAAGCAAAAAAATAACTGGGAAAAATAAAAGTTACCCAAGAGGAGCAGAACCTGGAGCAGGTGCCTACAGAGTAGAATTGGTAACAAGCAGTTTCCTGCTATGTCTTTATTCAGTTCTCTATGAATTATCCACTAGAATTGCAATGTGGAACACGTGCCAGTTTTGAAGATCTTTGCTTCACTAGTCACTGGTAGAAATACGAAGAAAGAGAAAAACATTTGCTTCTCTTTTGTTAAAAAAATTTTTTAAAAAATCGAAATTCTGCAACCAGGGATGTTAACAACAGCCACAAGAAAGGCCTTTCAAAGCAGCTTTACAGGCAATGGAGCATGAGATGGTGAATCACAACAGCATTGTGTGGCAGCTTGCATTTCAGGAAGCATGGCCACAAATGGACAGTGGCTGCTCAGAACTATGCAGTGATTGGAGATATGGGTGTGCCTGTGAAAGGTTTATGCACAGAAAATACAGAACTGAAAGGCAGTGAGCATCACCTAGAAGAGAAACAAGCTACTGAGAGTTCTCAGAAAGGATCAAAAAAACATTTTCCAATTTTTTCTTAGCATAACTGATAGTTAAAGAATTCTTTAAAAACACCTTTTTTAAAAAAAACACTTTCTAATGATGCTCGAAGTTAACAAAAATTTTAAAAGAAATCTGAAGATACTGTAACACCTGTGATAAACTCCCCAAATAATAATAATAACAATACATCCACGGATACCTAGAGAAAACCAGAACCCTATAGAAATACTGGTTTTCTTTACAGAGTATATTCACTGTATTCTGTTTATGCAACATTTTGTAAATAGAGTAGATGCAAATCTGTGTACGTATTGCTCAAGACTGTCTCTTTAAACAGATTTCTGCTGTCCTTAAAAATAAACATAAATATTCTATAGTTAATATGGAAAAAAACAAGACCCTCCAGAACTTGCTGTCATCTTTTTCCCTCCCTCACAAGGAAATGTGCTTAACCACCATGAAAGGCAAGAAAAACATCACTCCCCTCTCTCTCACTGCAAATCATTCTTGTCTTAATGCCTACTTACTGTACTTTAAAAATACTGTCACTCTTGTTTCTTTTTAAGATACATAGAATAAAAAGCAACGCATGTATTGTGTAAAAGCAAAACTACTTTGACACACTGATGCAAAACCATCTCATTAATTTCCCTGTTCCTTTCCGAGAATATTTAATAAAATGGCAACAATAAAAAGAAAACCAAACAACTTTTCACAATGCTTTCACCATTTTTAATCCCCCTTTCCACTTAGATCATTGTAGTGGCTGATAATTAAAATGACATAGAAGTGGCCAAAATAGAGCAACATTACATAACATTTCCACACCAATTGACACAAAGTAAAATTTTTCCTTTTTAAGTATCCTACAGTTGTGTAACCACTAAATCACAGAAAGGAAAGAGTATTTTTTCCACATATTACAGATAGCTAAAACATATTTTTATGTTCTACTAACAATGGAATGTAACAGGGGAGAAAGGACAATTCTCAGGTTCTCCTGTGTTAGCAAACGTCTGTCTCACTACTGAACTGAAAGAAACTTTCCACCAACAGACAGCAGGTTTGGCCATGGGACAAAAAAACCCCAAAACAATACTGCCCAACATTTTAACAGAGGTGGTGGATATTTAAAAGGGTTGATAGAAGTCTTATGGGTTACAAGAAAAAAAAAAAAAAAAAATCTCTAGATGCTTTAAAAATAAGCTTATTTTAAAAAATCCAGTAACATAAATTTAGGCTTCTGCACAACTTATTGTTTGCCATCCTCAGCAAATTCAAACCAGCATATTCAATACTTTAATATTTAATTTTGGATTCTATTTGAGGTATTCTTGATAGCAGAACATTTGCTTTGCACCTTCTACTGTCATTAAATTCAAGATCAGAGGTACAACCCACTGCAAGAAGGCTGTGTGGAAACAATCAGTGCTGAAAAGATTGCAAACACTCAGAACTGTCAGCCACGTAAAAAGCTGACCAAAAACTGCTGAAACCATTTAGCCAAATCCTAATTTCCTAGAATATGCAGAGGTATTATTCCAATGGAGTTCAGCAGAACTACTTGAAGTAATTTTTCTGATGTTCAGAATTAATGCACATTACAAATTATTAAGCACCAGACACATATTTAGACTTTTTTTTTTTTTTTTTTTAATCTTTGTCTCAGAGAAAACTACTTCAGGAATCCTATAGGATGTTCTTGAAATTTGAAATCTGGAGGGAAGCTCGTGTGTGTGTGTGTGCAGGAGGGAACACAAATCAAACTGATGAACTAAGCTTGGCAGAGATGGATTTTAAAACTGATATATTACAGAACATTTTCAATTCAAGTGCCAAGCATATTAAGGAATTTGTTATCAGTTCTATCAGAAGAAAAAAAAATAAAAATCTCTCCCTCCTGATCCAGGCAGCCAAGCAGGAGTACCCTGTAATGCAATGGGACCATGGGGTCACAGCAGCAAAGAGGGAACACAGCACCTCCTGCATGAATTCTGTTTTCTGTTAATCACTTCAAGAAATATGGAACTTCTGGCACATTAACAGGCTGGTTTAGGAGCTTGTTCCCTCATGAACTAAACTTTGGTGACGTCCACCACAGATGGCAACAAATGTGGAAAATGAGACACTGATACAGATTTCCTGTCCTCCAGTGATGATGAAGACTAAATATAGTAAAAAAAAAAGGTCTTGCTTTATGCAAAATAGGTTTGCAGCTGCCAGAACACACATCAGCTAACATATACCATCCTTGTTCTGATTATGAACAAGCATAGATTCCTGTTTACTCACAATAATGAGATTTATTGTTATTAAAAATAATAAAAGCCCTATAGCACTGTGCAAGGAATGCAATGGAGATAGAAAATCTGTAAGAAAACACTGAAAGTGACAGGTTTAGGATGACAATTATTTTGTTTATAGCATGTAGTGAACATTGCAATGACTCACAATCACATGCTGTCTGCACATATTTGGAGGACAACATGAAATAAAATTGCATATGTTATCTGTGGTACAGGATGCTTTTCTTAAAGTAATAAACATCTCTGATGCATTCTTCCAGATGTGGTTGAAGCCATTGAAAGCCACATTTTGGCTTCACCACAGTTTAATTGTGCCAGCACAGTTGTTTCAGGAGGAATATTAAGAACCAGATCAGCACAGTTGAAAAATCAGTGCTCTTAAATAAAATGAACAGAATAAGAGGTTAGCTGGGACAAGGATATGGAAGGCATGGCAAGAATTCCTCCAATTCAACCCAAAGTCTTCCATTCCCAAGTGACAATTCCAGGGGATACCTGTGTCCTTTAGGACCCAAAGTCATTCCCAGACACAGCATGACACTTAGATATGCACATCAATTCAAAAGCTTCTTACAGATTTGAAAAAAAAAAAAATTGAAAAATCTTTAAATTATCATTTTTATCTATTTTATTTTTTAAGAATTATAGCATACTTCAGGAAACCCATTTAAAAAAAAGAAAGACTCTAATATTCTGGCTGAAAATGATAAATAATTAATATGCATCTGCTGTTTTAGCAGTTTAAAGAAGCTGCGGTATTAATTTTACTTGCATGATATTAATGTCAAAAAATTTGCAGAAGAAGATAAATCTACTAATAATGCATGTCTAGCAATGCAAAATACGTTAATATCATTTAGCTTTGTTTTGGTGGAGCATGCAATTGAAACTACACTGATGCTAATTTTCACATTAAATTCTAACTATATGTATCAAAGGCATACAAGAAATTAAAAAAATAATTACTCTCTATCTGCTTTTATCTTGTTCTAAAGGGCTCTCACCCAATCAAAAGAAATATAGAGAAAAATCAGTGGTTTTAAAAAGCCAGATTGCAATGGAAGTGTTCCAAGTCCTCAGTTCATCTTTATTAATCTTTCACACTCAAGAACAGATAAAGTAGATATATGTGGACATGTATGAGTAATAATTTGATTAAAATTACTGAAGAAAAAGAAATTTCCTGGTAAATCAATCTCAAATGACAGTTTTCTGAGATGAAGATACAGGTGTTCTCACGACTCCTATTAATCCTGTTGATAGTAGAGAGAGGAGAGAGCTATGCTCAGAAATTCTTAAAATTCTGAATCTCTGGAAATCCTTGTAACACATATTGGTTTATTTCTTGGATTACAAAACAGAGACAAACAAACCATAATCTATTTGCAGCACTCCTCAGAGATATAAACACTGGTATTTAATTTACTTAATAACTTGCTCATGTATTTGCAATGTTTTATTATGTTCATGCTGACTCGTGCCACAGCTGGATTCAGCTTCAGAAGGAGATTACAAACACCCAGGAGAACTGGATTTTATTTTGTGCACAACAGCATATTTATTGTGAATATTCATTCCAAACTCCAAATGGAGTCTTTGGCCCTAAATGATTTCTGAGCCATCTCTTGTAAGGAGCTTTGCATCCTCAAACGAGCTTGTGTAACCTGAGATGAGCATGAAAAATTAATCACTTTGTTCAAATAACAGAGCTGAGGAACTGGTTAATGTTTGGGTTAAACTCCCTGAAATTCAAGGACAATTTGAGTCAAGAAGATCAGAAGCAAAGAAAATTTTTAAGAAAATAGAAAATAAGGCACCGCTTGAAAAAATAATTCCTTTTTGAAGAGTAGAGCAGCAGCATCATTTCAGAATATGGCATTTCTGTCCGTGTGTTCATTTCATGTCATAGTGCAACACCACTGAACACAACTCTCCTCTCATTTTTTTTGTTGCTATAAAAGGTGCACTACTGTAATACAATAAGCACTAGAAAAGAGCTTGCAGGAGGTTAATTTTTTTCACAAGCTGAAACTGCAGAGGGCCCGACTCTTCTTTAAAGCCATACTGGTCCACAGAAGATACATAAATCAAACTGGGCAAAAACTTTACCAAGAAGAGGACCTGCTTTTTCTAAAGGTTAGTATCAAGCACAACATTCTTTGTTTCATTTATTCATCAAAGTTACAGATATTTGCAGTGGTGACATCTTGACATCTTCATAAACATGGACAGTTCTAACAAACATCCTCCCTTTCAACAGCTCACTATTAAAATTTATTCTCCTCTGACAACTCCAAGGACTACATCTGTCTCTGAAGAATGGAACCTCAAGGTTTCAAAGATCCACAGCACCCACATTTATCAAGAAGACTCTTGACATGTCTGAAGTTAGATGTTCAGAAATAGACCTGAATTGTCAAATTATTTGGGACTCATAATTTGCGTGTGTATGTGGATATAATGGTAAAATCATCTCTTACAGGCTTCTGGTTCGATAATTAGTTGGACATCATGAGGAATTTCTTCACTGAAAGGGTGGTCAGATCCTGTAAGGGGCTGCCCATGGGGATGGTGGGGTCACTATCCTTGGAGGTGTCCCAGAATTGACTGGCTGTGGCATTCAGTGCTCGGGTTTAGTTGACAAGGTGGTGAATGGTCATGGTGAGTGGTCAAAGGTTGGACTCCTTGATCCTGGAGGTCTCTTCAAGCCTAACTGGTCCTGTGGATCTCTGAACTGAGGCAGACTGATGGCACAGACCCCACACAGATTATTATGGCCTGCAAACACACGGATGTGCTCACACACACACCTCAACCCTGTGTCCCATGAACCAGAGAACCTCAGCTGCCAGTGACGTGTCTCTGGAGAGCACAGTCTGGGCACATCCATCTAACCTGTCAGCAGAGTTCTGATGTGCTATTGCATTAACACAAATCTCACCAAGATTTTTTGCAGTGAGAAAGCCATAGGATCACCGTCCTACATTACTTAATCATTACTGTTAAGTTCATTCAGCACTTGTGTCAAAACATGTTTTATAATCTAGCCCTCCATGTTGTCTGTGTTCTGATTCTTTTTACTGTCACAATTCAGTTCCATAGTTTTTTTTGCCTGAAGTTACTCAAAGACACACAGAGCTGGTGAGCTACCACCACAGCTCTACTGCAGGTAGTAGATGCTCACAACTCCATCATATTAATAGGTAAAGGCCCAAGAAACATACAGAAATATGGATCACTGAAAGAAACACAAATAAAAAGAACACATGGCCTGTTGCAACAACATGAGTTAAAGAAGTTATTTTCATAAAAGGAATGTGTCACAAGTAATCATCACTTCCATTTCATTTTGTCTCCTTCTCAGTACTGGTAGAAATAAATAGATGCCACTTTTGTAAATTCAATTGGCACTGCTTTGCTGAAGTGACAGATGATTCATGTTGGGATTGCCTCTACACCATGTAGCACCATTCTTTATTGTCACAGGTACTGTATTTCATGCAAGACTGCAAACTAGCATTTGCAGCTTTATAATAAACTATTTCATGTCGATAGTGCTGTAAGAAATTTGCAATTTGCCCTCAAGTATCTGTTTTCTGTTCAGAAAAAAATATTTAAAGGCACTCAAAGATCAAATATTATTCTCCCATGCAGTCAACACTTCATTCTCAAGCCTGGTGCATAAGGGCACTCCAGTCAGGGAGACAAAAGTGGCTTTGCAGTTGAGTTGTCCATTACTGCTCATTATAAGGCAAAAAAAATCAAGTACCCCTTTACACAATTTGGGCTACCCATTTCACTGCCTGCACTTCAACTGCTGTAAACAAGTCAAATACTTCAGTAATAACAGACCAGAGGGCAAACCCACTATTTTAGGCTGTAAGTAGAGTTGATCTTTTCTGCTATGCTTTTACTTCATTTGTGGTTTTTGCAGAAAGGGCAATACAATAATTACGTGAAAAAGGTGTTTAATGCCATGAAACAAGCAAAAATTCACTACATGAAAAAGCATGAGCTATTGTTTTGCTACAACTCTATTTTAATTAAAATTAAATTTTCTTCAATTTCAGTTTAATCTGGTTAAGCAATTCAGAGTCCTGATTATCTCTAAAAATGAACTGAAATTGGAGTTCAGAACGAAGCAAGGAGAGGGCACTTGAGAGATATTCCATTACTTTCCTGATAGTCGCAGTCACCCATGCTGAGTGAAGCCAGCTGCTGAGAAGATGATAAATACATTTAAATAAGAGACATATATATGTATAAAGGACTGATGCTTGCACTGATTTGATATAAAACACAGAAATGAAGGAAACTACTTCTTTAAAAAACACACAGCCACCTACTTGATTCATTTCCTCACAAAAATCCAATCCTACTTTTGAGTAAGAGCTGAAAAAGTGGCACTGACTCTTGGAAAGTATTAATGGGCTAAGAGAAAACACAGAAAAAGGAAACCTGAAACAATCAATCACGCTAAATATTTAATATATTAATATGAATTTGCTACAGGCTATTATTTATCTTCCTTACAGAATGCTGTTGTACATATAATTAGATTTTATTAGACCTGTATTGATGAAACTTCATATATCTATAAACCTATATAATTTAATGATAAAATTAGATTTTTTTTTATGTATGTGAATTTGTTTAAATAATAACTTTCCCATCAGAAAATTGATCAGAATAAGGTGCTGCCTTAGATTAATTGGTTTAATCATACTTTCTTTTAAATTTATTCAATACTTTCCTGTCTCCTACTCTAAGTAAGCAAATATTTCAAATTTTGCTAGTTAATCTCTAGCTTAAGTGTGTTCCCTCTATGAAAGGTGGTGTTTTTCTACCACTGCTTGGAAACGTGCTAATAGGTGTTGGTTCCCTGTATTCTGGCTACTGAATTATAAAACGAAACAATCTTCTGCTGTTCCTAGAAAGTCAACACAACAACAGAAAGTCAACAACACAAATCTCTGTAAGTAACCACCAATACAACTCAATTACTGCTGTGTGTTTTGGTTTTTTGGTCAATCCTTATCTTGAAGTTCGTTATATTGATGAGCTCTTTAGGCTCTGCATGGAATCACATTTTTCAAGCTGTAACTAAAAATGTGTTTTATGAAGAATACGTATCTCATTCCAAGGGTTGATAATATAAATTCATTCCTCTTAGATCAAAAGCTTCTTAGAATCATCTTTTGCAATGTTTCTCATAGGTTTTGGAATAAATTAGTGGGTTTTTCTTGCCAAGTATTGGTCACATTCAGTGTGCATGAAACTTGAATTAGGAACCTTGGTAGGCAAAAGTTCTGCTCCCCCTGAAGTATTTCCAAAGGGAGTTCCCTGAGACAAAGGAGAAAATTAAACTCTTATTTAATTCCATACCCAGGGCAGCTCCTGAAGGACATAACTGATGTGGAAGAATTCCTGCAAGATAAGAAAGTCTATAGTGCATCCTCCCTAACCCATTTCTTAACCATAAACACACTGAGATACACAGATGGCACCTTTTGCACAACCTGCCAGAAATCTCTCTGTTCCCTGCAGCAGAAACTATTTTTTAATTCTATATTATATATTTTTATTATCACCAGATAAATTGATACTTTCAACAACCTGAATCGGAGCTGGCAGCCGGCAGCTGGAAATTTCCTCAGATCAGAAAAGCACATAGTCCATTGAATAATCAAGAGTCTGAAATAATTAAGACTAATTTCTGAAACTCTGAGTGCCTCTTTAGAGCAACTTCTATAAATACAAACCCCTCATTAGCTCAAGTGTTGCTCCATGAAGTTCTACACCAAGGATACTTCCAGCTGTGGCGCTTCCTGTCTGTATAAATTAAAAAAGAACAGTGAAAGCTACACCAGAGGATTCCACAGGTTGGCACATGCAGCCAATCTATATGGAACACACCCACAATTAATAACCTGGAGGTATTTGCTTAGAATGCAAAATACTAGAAATATTCATTAAGAAGCACCTATGATAATCAAGACCAAATGAATTCTAGTACATACTCTAAAATTAATTCTGAGCTGGGTGGCACAATTATTTGATTTGGATTATGGACAAAGTCAATCTTGCAATTACAAGTGATTGGATTATTCTGCCCTAAAATTTCACAGAAATATTTCTGATAAACAGTGTACCTATATCTTGAAATGGCAAGAAGAAATTAAACTACAGGCACAATGGATTAGTTATTGTAGCATTGGCCTTCTTCAAACCGCTCTGGCCATTCTTTAAAAATCTGTATTTTTATTTTTTCAATTAAGGATAATGCACAATATTATGTTAAAGAGCTAAGTCACAGTTTGGCTTTGTGAAAAGTAAAGCTGCCTCTTCTGGGACAAAGACTTGGCATTACACTGAAATGTGTCTTGTCAAATCACTGATTGATAAAATTACCCTAATTACCTCCACTTATTAATTAGTGATAAGTCACTAGACCACTAATAATAACTAGAGTCAAACCCTAAAGCAATACCATTACAGTAAAAATTTTGGCAGCTACCGACGATGATCTTTGTGTGCTAAGAGTAAAGCTGGGGCAACTTGATTGGAATTGCACTCATTTAATTGGAATTGCACTCATTAATTGACCTATCCATAAGTATGATAGTGACCTTTAAGAACATAGAGTAATAAAAGAAAAAAAAGGTATGCACAAACTTTTCAATTTTCCTGAAAAGCCTCAGGAGATTAAAGTCTGTAAACCAACGTTGCAGGTCTCCAATTCAACAAAAAACAATATATCTCTATTTACTGCTCTGGTCAGGTTCATTACAAAGAAGTGATATTATTACAGACTTTAAGAAACATTCAGGATTCAGATTTATAAAATAACCAAACACACAAAAGGTTCCCAGTATGTTCAGTTGTCACTGAACTATCTCAAAGTGTTAAACTACACACCAAGCACAATGAACAGAGAGGCTGATATCAATATAATACAAAATGCATAGAAAATCAGATTAGCCAAGGATTACATCTCAGGAAAGAGGACAAGAAGGAGATCTAGACAGAAATGGATTACATTGGATCTTAAATCACAAAGAGAGAATCTCTGTAGTATCTCACACCTGGAAAGAAAGAGAGTATATGTGATACAGAGCAGGATCACGTATTTAATCCCAATCATATTGTAAGGAAATAATACTTTAAAAAGAAAGTCAGAAGATATCTATGGATCCACATCACCAGAAGGCATAGCTGGAACTTGGCACTCAACCCAATTCACATTTGACTGCTCCTGCCATGTCTGTTAAGTGGAAAGAGAATCTCAAATGAATTCTGGAAACATTTTCATCACTAATAATTCAGCATCTACAGAATTCAGCCTTCCACAGAACTGCATTTAGTATCTAACACAAAGGATTAGCACACAGCTCCCCTACATTCATTTGTAAGATGAGTTCTGGAAGGTGTCTATAACTATGCTTAGGACACCAAGATCAAAAAATCAGGGATTCCAGGGAAGCTGCCACTTTCAGTGAAACTGGATTAGAAATGCACTGCAGGAAGAGAGAGTTCTGTACTCCATGGATCTGCAGCTAGAACCTGTGTTAACATAAAGGGATTTTCACCCTCTAGAATCAGAGAAATGATTTTTCAAGTAAAGCCCAAAGTCGAGTCAAGCTTAGTTATTTGACAGGCTGGCTAATAGAAAACATACTGACAATGGAGACTTTTATATATATTTATGACTTTTACAGTTCAAAGTCTAATCTAAAAGCTCTCTTAAAAGCATTTTATTCAAGAAACGATGGTAGAAATTGCTGTCAAAGCTTTTACAATGGTAAGCACCTGCAGGAAAGAAATTCAAGATTTCAAAAGCAGAACAAGTTTCTAATTCATTTCACTTCAAAGACAAATCATCCAGACCTACCTTAAATTGTGTAAGTCACCTTCCTGTTTGCCACGTGTTCAATTTAGAAGGAACTTTTCTTTAAATAAATAAATAAAAATCAGATTACATAACCCCCCTGTAATAGCTACAGCTTCTTACATGTCACATAAGAAATGTTTTCCTAATTTACCCCACAGTAAGATTTTTCTCCTCTGTTCTCCCTTTCCTATGGAGAGGCTGCTATGTTCTCAGAATTTCAGCCCAAAGTCTCTCAATAGTTCATCATGCTTTGCTTACTTCAGGAGGACTCAGTGGCACATAAATTTAAAAGATAACTCTTGCTGAGCATCTGACCCCAAATATAAACATTCTATTATATATTAAGGCAGTTAATGCTTCTTTTCCAGGTATTACTGTACTATCTTGTGTTAGGAGATCCATATAACCTGAATGTATGTTCACAGTCACAGGATCAGATAATTTACTACTGTAAACTAAAAAAAAAATACTGCAGTCCCTTTACACCACTTACAGCTTACTGAAGAAATGTTCAAATTAACATCCTCAGGTCAAGATACTAAAAACACACCTGAAAGTATGTTGTTTAGCCTAAAATATTTTAAAGAATGTTTCTTTCCAAAAAGTATTTTAACCTTCAATGAAATAAGGGCATAAAGTATTTTCTGAAAAAGATACTGAGTTGCTAATCATATTTCAAAAACTTGAGTTAAATATCGTTATGTGGTGCTCTATGTGTAGGTAATTACTCTGTGGTTGATACTCAAGCAAGAATTCCACTATACTTCTAAAATTATTAACTGCATTGAATTATATTACAATTATAAATATGTTTGGTACTTCCAAAATCCAGCTTCTTTTCAGGTTGCTCTCAAATGGCAGGTTCACTGAGTAAAGCTGGAGTTGTTAATTGTTTTGCAATACTGTGCATAGTGACATATTGGTGTTACTCACACTAAATCTATGTGTGATTTTGAAGCAGGATTTCAAGCAATCAAGTGCTAATGTGAAATGCTAAAATTCTTTCCTACATTATCTGTGCTCATTATTAGGATGAATTACCAAACAGTTGCTGTTTTCTGTCTTTTTTTCAAGAGCAGTTACTGAAATATAAAGGACTTGAATAAAATATAATACAGACATCATTTGATACCTGATGTTTTTTAAAGATCTTCATCAAACTGTTCTAAAGTGCACACACTCAGAAGACACTGAAGCATTCATTATGCACTTATTAATTAGCACACTTAATTATTAATTAATAAAAAATACCAACTGCTGCTGATATTGAAACTATTTTTTTTCATTCCTAGGAGATAAAGAATAATGTTTCTCATACATCAAAATTATTACAGACTAATACCATCACTGCTCCTTAAGTGGTCAAGAGCTGTATACACCCTTCTCAAAAATAGGCAAAGTTCTTAATGAATACTTTACAGATAAAACACAGTTCCAATGGCCACACAGGATCATGGCAATGTGTTCAAACACTGTCCCAAATGTGAGATGTGGATCTCTACAGCTGCTCCTTCCTAAAGCAAGGGATTGAGTTTACCTTGCACCAGCACAACCCCACTACCAGCTATAATATTCCCTTTCCTCCAACACCTGAGTTCAGCATCTCTGAATAAAAACATGCAATTTACAAAAACAACTGAGAGAGATTTTCTGCACAAGTATAAAATACAAGTTACATTGAGATTAAGAAAAGATTTACTGTCCTTGCATTAGAGAAACCATTTAACTATATAAAAATGATCTCTTCATTCAAAATACATAGATGTATTGGATAGTAGTTCACCTCTAGGATAGAATTAATAGTAGTATTTCTTCAAAACAGGAATAATATTCATTGAATATAAAAGTAAATGTAGATCAAAGTAGGAGGAATAGCAGGGAAAGTTGGCAAGTTCCTCAGAGAATTTTCCTATTCCCAATTGAAGATTCTCTTTCAAACAACTGTGGGGCTTAGTCTACAATCAGTACCAAGCAATGGACAATAAATAGGAAAATGTTCACAATTACAAGCTAAAATGAACTTTCTCTCCCTCATGTCTTTCAAATGGTCACAGGAAGAAGTTTTAAACACAAACAAGAAAGCAGAACATGGAAGGCCAAAATTCAGCCTAAATTTTGCTCAGTGGGAGGCTAATTTAGACAGCAGTTAGGCTGCTAACAAGATCCAAAGGAGATTACCAGATTTTATGGATTACTGTCCCTTCCTGAAATAAATACTGAAGGCCCCACCAAGAGATGGATGGATGGATGGATGGATGGATGGATGGATGGATGGATGGATGGATGGATGGATGGATGGAT